>JBBPQE010000014.1:0-137067 GCA_038092335.1 Boletus vinaceobasis
AACCTCATCAGCTTGCTGGACAACAACGTCCACCTGTGACATCGGATTTCAAAATGGATTCGACCAGCATGCCCTTTGATATCTCAGACATATCCCCAGTTCCGATCCATGGACATGACCCATGGACGTGGATAGAAAACCCAAATCTGTCGGTCGAGAGTTTCAACCCCTCCGATCTCCTCATGCAGGAGTTTGCTGTTTTTGGGCACACTCCCGGGGGTGTCTTAAACCCACTCGAGCCTGGCTTTGATATACAGAGCATCCTGCCAAGCCCCCACGAAGGCGTAGGTCTCCTTTCTTTTGTGGGATTGGATGAAATGACTCAGTCTTTGCAGCCTAGCGATTTCACTTACAAGTGTGAATGGTCTGTCGACGGATCACCGTGTAACGAATACTATCTATTAGGCAGCAACTTGAAACATTGCGTTTCTGAGCACCTCAGTAGGGTGCACGACCTTCCCGCGGGCGGAAAATCGACGCAAAGGTGTCAATGGGTCGGATGTACAAAGGAGCTCAAGCAAGAAAGTATCGTGAGGCATATCCTTACGGTACACCTGCACATCACAACAGCGTGCAAGGCTTGTGGGACTTCCTTTGCTCGTCAGGATTCCCTGCAGAGGCATGTGAGAAAATCATGTGGGGCTGCTAATTTGGAGCGACGGAGCGTCAATCACGGGAAAGAAGGGGGATCTCGGCGTCCGATTCAACATCTGCTTGCCGAAGACCTTTGTTCTTGGATTTGACTGTTGTGGATACCGATGGAGATGTTGTATGTACGATCCCTTTATACCACGGGTGGCGATATCTGGATTGACGCCAAGGATGGGCCCGAATGATTTAATATCGAGGCGATACAGACCGACAGAAACTTGGTCGAAGATGTCGGGGAGAGATTCAATTGTCGCGAACCGCATCCACCAGCACATCCCAGATGCGTGCGCTGACTGGAGTCGCAGAGACCGCTTAGCGTTGGATCAACGCCTTATACTGCAGTCACATTGGTGAAGTTGCTATCGTCCAATCGAATGCGGAATATTGACGTATATTCAACACTCTCGACGGTCATGGTGAGTCGAATAATTTCTCGATCTCTTTGTTCCTCAGGTCGAAACATGCCAGTTTCACCTGCACGATGTCATGTACTCTTGTGCATGATGATACGTTGAGTCTTGGTCGCTTTTTTTCGACGAAAACAAGAACTATAGTTGCTTGAATGACTACAGTACAAACCGTAATTGGGGCAATTCGATAAGCTGGCAATGTACATATTCGGCAAGGGTGAAGAACCTCGTGCCGGCCAATCGGCAATGCCATTCGTGCCTACACTGCTAGTTCTTTACGCACCGTAATCATGTCTCTTGACTTGAGTTACAACAGAGACTTCACGGACGCGGTAGGGCCATCGTCAACTCGGATTGATGAGAGATGATACTAACAACATTAACCCCAGGTCCCCAAGAAATGCTCGTGGATGTAGCGTCGATTACGAACCAAGCCCAACATTGCTACCATACTTGCGGTTGGATGACAGGCCAGCGAGTTTGTAGCGAGCTTGTTCAAGTTCATGACTTTACCGACCATCTGCGCACCTGTCACGCCATTGTGGGCCCAGACAAAGCCGGTTGCTTTGCTGAAATGAGGAAAGAGAGCCTGACGAGGCACGTGTAAGAGATACACCTTGAAGTGAGGTACCAATGCCCAAACTGCCCCGAGCAGTTCATCCGCGCTAATACGTTGCTCACTCACATGTCGAGAAAGCACCCCGGAAATTAAGTGATGCTGTTTGGTGAGTGGGCTCTTTTACCATTTCCCTCCGAAACATCATTTGACAGGTTCCTCCAGAGATGTGTACATCGGGCCGGAGACCCGATCTGTATAGTTTTTCGACATGGGCCAGCATGTACTATCAGCGTGTACATTCACAACGTATGCAACTTATGATTCCTCTACCCCGGCTTTTGGATATGTTACCTATCTAGTTGACTTCACATCGATGGCAATCGGTGAGAATTTCCCGTCGTTGGAGTGTTCCTTGGCAAGCTGTGTCGCTGACATGATCAGCCGGGTGCCATGTTAGTGAACATGAGGCTCATATCATTCAGCATCCTCGGTATACTTTTAGAACGCGCCAACGGGGACATGATTTATGGCTTGCTGTACATGGACTTGGAACGTTCCGACCGGCCTTCCTTGTCCGCCTTACTGAGCGCTAACCCTTCTCGCCGCTTGAAGTGCGCAAAGATCAAGTCGGATGGGGTGTGTTTGTCGTCTTATCGCTGGTCTTCACAACATGTTGCTTCACCATCAAGTGTTTAGAAACATGCTCACTGGAAGAGTCAACGGAGCCGGTAACTCTCTAGACTTCAACTCATTCCAACACTCAGGTTAGTAGAGTTTACCACGAACGCTGAATCGTCTAATTTAGAGCGCGGAATCTTGGCAGGCTCATCCAGAGTTTACAAGCTATACATGCGAGGGTATAAAGCTTGAACCGATGCCCTATGGTTCCAACTTATTCGCTCGTCACTCCTCTCATACATTGGCATCGTTCTGTCCCCGGGAACGTGTACGATTCTGATCTTAGCTTCATGGATTCAGAGGCCGGGTCCAGTTCGCACTTGCGGTGGCCGGATACCACAGCCTGCGATCTCGTGCCGAGGCATCTAACCCCCGGTGCATCATTCGTGGATTATCACCAGTGGGACTCTTCTATATCACATACAAGCATTTGGAGAAGCTGAAACGAACCAGACCCTATCAGGCAGACGCGTTCAGCATCTATGACATCGGCGCGGATGATTGTGATCCGAACCACTCTTCGAGTTATCACCAAGATTGGACCACGCAGGGTGAGCAATAGTTCCAGCCGGCAAGCAGATTCATTGCCTCACCGAGTACGCAGGAAGACGGCATATACAACCTCATCAGCTTGCTGGACAACAACGTCCACCTGTGACATCGGATTTCAAAATGGATTCGACCAGCATGCCCTTTGATATCTCAGACATATCCCCAGTTCCGATCCATGGACATGACCCATGGACATGGATAGAAAACCCAAATCTGTCGGTCGAGAGTTTCAACCCCTCCGATCTCCTCATGCAGGAGTTTGCTGTTTTTGGGCACACTCCCGGGGGTGTCTTAAATCCACTCGAGCCTGGCTTTGATATACAGAGCATCCTGCCAAGCCCCCACGAAGGCGTAGGTCTCCTTTCTTTTGCACGATCGGATGAAATGGGCTCAGTCTTTACAGCCTTGCGACTCCACTTACAAGTGTGAGTGGTGTGTCGACGGAACTCCTTGTGACGAATACTATCGATCAGGCGACAACTTGAAACATTCCGTTGCCCAACACCTTTATAGGATACACAGCCTCCTTCCTGCAGGCGGGAAATCGACGCAAAGGTGTCTGTGGCTCGGATGTACGAAGGAGCTCAAGCAAGAAAGCATTGTGAGGCATATCCTTACAGTACACCTACACACCACGACAACGTGCAAGGCTTGTGGGGCTTCTTTTGCTCGTCAGGATTCCCTGCAGAGACATATGAAAAAATCATGTGAGGCATGTAGGGGGGAGCGATAACCACGACAAAATTGGGGCAACTCGGTGTCCGATTGAACATCTGCCCGAGACTTTTGCCCTCGGATGATTCGATTATTGTCGATACTAATGAAGATGTTCTATGTACGATATCTTCATATCCATAAACCACTGTGAATGGACTCAATACTGTCGATAGTTTATGACGGGTTACAGTGATCCTTGCAATGAGGCCAAGGACAGGTCGCGCACGGGGACTCACATTGACATCACCAGCCGTTCTGTCTCGGCCCCGGGTAAATTTAACATACCTCGCCTTTCCTATCACAAAGGAAAGGAGGCGAAGAAACACCAACATCCCAAAGGGGGGTCCAGAAACAGTCTCCCGCTGAAAGCGGCGTTATCTAAACGTGTTCGGTCAAAAGGCATCTTTTCTTTTAATTGGCATGCGTTTCCAACAGCGTTTTCCAAAGCCTGTTTTCTACCTCTTCTATCGTCTGTCGCGGCGTATTGAGACTGGTCATGAAATACGAAATGTTGCCCAGCGTCCTATAATGTATCCCAAACGGTGCTCCGCCGGGAGCTGAACTGAGACCACCGTCGTCGCTGACAGGACCGTCGATGGATTGAAGCAGGCTTTGGGCGGTCTGGGATGCGTAACCTATATAACCTGGTCTCAGTAAACGCGTTCGCACGATTATGCAGCGGGATTCCTTACCAGCGCTATCGTCTTTGAACTTGATCACAAGGACAGTCCCCAACGTCATCGCCTCTTCCACGATGTCGAGACCGGAGACGGAACGGACAAAGCCCGGGTCCCAGAAACTCCAGATCGCGACTGATTCTGGCCGCGCATCATGATACCATTTTCTTTTTGCGGAACACCACGCATCTTGTTGAGACAGTTTCTCGACGATGTCGAGGGTCGTGTTTGCAACTTGACAGCCTACTGCATGCGCTGTGTAGCTGTGGCCGTGCAAAAGCGCGTTCACTTTGGATTGACTATTGAAAGCCTGGAACACGCGCTCGGAGGCGAGCGTTACGGAAAGGGGAAGGAGGCCGCCCGTAAGCATCTTTGCATATACGGCGATATCTGGATTGACGCCGAGGACGGGCCCGAATGACTTCATACCAAGGCGGTACAGACCAACAAAGACTTCGTCAAAGATGACGGGAAGAGGATTCGCAAAGAGTGATGTATCGCGAACCACATCGACCAGGACGCGCTGGAAGAGCGGATCCACAAAGATCATTCCCCCGGCGCCCATCACGATTGGCTCCAAGACAAGTGCGGCCAGCTTTCGTTCTCCCTTTTGGTGAAGTGCTTGCAAAGCATCCTTAACGTGCGTTCGGTAGGTGTCGGCTAGTGGGGAGCTGAGTCTGCTCTCGACATCGTATAAAGAATGCAGGTCGTCAAATTGGATGGAAGGCGCCGACGCAGAAATCGGGGATGGGACGGTTACGACAAAGTTGCTATTCTTAATCGAGACGGTTGGCGGTTCGAACCAGAAGCCCTTGGATTGGTGCCATTCACATGTGTACACCCCTTCTTCTGTCGCGTCCATCGCTCCTATCGTATCACCGTGATAACTTCCCTTCAAACCTACAATCCAAAGATCTTTCTTGTCCTCGGGCGTAAGCTCCTTTTCGGTGATCGAGAATGATCGCAAGGCCATCTTCAAGGCAACTTCCATGCCAGTCGACCCATTATCAGTGAAGAAAGCACGCGAAGCCCAACCTACACCAGGTCCTTCGCGTACCAGACGCTCAGCCAGTTTTAGCGCAGGGAGATGAGTTGCCTGAGGAAACATGACGTGCCCGTATCGCCCGGCGGCATTCGCGGCGGCCAATGCAAGGGAGGGATCCGCATGCCCAACGGTTTGAGTCCACCAGGAAGCGGAACCATCCAGCTTTGGAGCAAGAAGGGAGTAGGGTGATGGTTCTGAAGATGAATTATAAACACTGAAGAAGTCCGCCCATGCACTATCGATCACGGTAACGTCTTTCTCAGACTGAACCAGACCGTGTTGTACGAATGGCCACCAGATGGTATCCAGTGTCCGGCGGGGCATGGAATCGAGTTCCTCAATCCGACGAGCGTGGCATTCGTCTAGATGGCGAAGGGCGCGGAAAATCTCGCTGTCGAGATTCCTGGGAACTACGCTGGCATAGTAGGATTCCGTCGTGGAGATGTCCGCATCGACATCTCCTCGGAGGGAAGGAGGAGGGTCCAGTGACGCGACACGTACCCCGCGTTCGGCAAAGTAAGGGGAGAGATACTCGTAGTTCCGATAGTAGTCGTCACGGAAGAGGAGGATCGCATCCACAATGTACCCGCGCAAAACAAGCGACTCGTAGGACGATATTGTGGACGATATTCCGCCGAGCTTGGAGTCCCCGACAAGGACCGTAGGAAGGAACAATGGTCGATAACTCTCGAGTTGTGTTGTTCCAGATAGAGTTGGACTATGTGCACCTTCAAGACAGGTCAAAAACAATACCCTGCGGAATCCAATACCACCACTCACTCAGGAGTGAGTCTCACCTCCAGCGGTTTCTATATACATGTGTCCCGTCTTCTTTGTCCGGGCACACGCGCGGATGTATTCGGCGATCGCATTGATAAAAGTCTCGTCAGAGGGCGCGGAGGGCTATCTAGATCGTTTGGTGAAAAGGGAACTTTCGCCGGCGGGCATCTCACCTCAACTCCCGACCTTTGGGATGACATTCGAACCGCAAGATGTGGACTAACAGGATCCTCGTATCGGAACAGGCAATGCGTGTTGAGCAGATGCCGGTGGGGCCCAGCGTACCGCTTGACATGTCTAATGCATAATCAGCGATGCTTCCAACTAGGACCCAATCATCATACGCGTCGTCGGCGTCTTGCGGCGCACCCGTGCTGACGGGCTTCAAATAGAACGCATTGTAGTTTGCTAGAGTGGAGGCGCGAACAAGGGCGGTAGTGATGATCGTCTTCCCGACGTCGGTGTTGGCTCCAAATATCTGGTGGGTGCGAAGGTGTCTGTAGAGATGGCTCATATCAGATGCGCATCAATCCAAATGAAACAAAATTTAAGTTGCGAAGTCGTCGGGCTTAGCGGACACAGTCACATAACTATTGACGACGAAATTTGACTAGCTTAAATCCGTACTACAACCGCGAATACACCAGAGGCGTTTTATCTACGGGCGCAGCATACATATGCGAAAGGATCTATCGACACAATAAAGACATGTCCGGATGTCTTCGGGAGTTGTGCGTGTGAACGTATGGTAAATGATGATGCAGTAGAATGGTCAACAATATACATCGCGAATGTATTCCCGTGCCCATGGTCCAAGTTCGTTATCGGCCATAGGCATAGTGACGCCGCACACAGCAAAGTGCCGAGCGACGCTTTCCTTGGTGATAGTGTCGGTAAAGCCCACATATGGGACATAGCCGACTTGGGGAGAGACGCTAAAAGCCCCTCTCCTCAGGATATTCTCGTATCCTCCTGGCTCAGAGAACAGCTCGGTAGCAACGGCCATGAACTTCTGGCGGGCTTCGCGAGATTCGGGGTCATTAGGGAGTACCACAGGGCGAAGGCGCGCGACCGTTCGACTCGCTCTCATGTCGGTTGTGAACGGCCTTCCGTCCGCATCACGTCGGATGCCTTTGGGACAGGAGCTGGGATTGGCTGCGTAGTACGCCACCCAGCATTCGACGGGATCCTCTAGGCGAGGGTTGTTCAAAGGGGCGGGAAGTTTGGGAATCGAGGTAGGATGCTCCCAATCCGGAGTACGCCATGTTGATAGCAGGTAGCGTTGGACTTCTGTCTTGTGCTCCCTGGGTGTCCTATGAGCTTCGGAGCACAAAGCCTTGACTTTGGTCAAGGCTTGATAATTCCCGGGCTGGTGAGCCGCCTTGATGAGCGATTGGATTTGCTTGATGCTCTTGGCGGGCTTAGTGGGCTTGTGGGCTTGTGGGATAGCGAACTGCCAGCCCTGAGAACCAGGGAGTTGTTCTTCAATGAGCGACTGTGGCACCACATCGTCATCATTCGAAGGCTGCCCTGCACATAAAACGGCTGCGAAAGAGCGAGCAGCAACGCAGTCTGGGAGCTGTGCCTGGGGAGACGCCGGGGTGGCCATCGAGGGCGAAAGGTGCTGGGGAAAGAGGGACGATAGGAACTCGGGCGCGGAAGACTGATTGGGTGAGGTGCTGGTTGGGGACGCCGGATCAGGTAGCTGGGGAAGCAGAGGGAGGCTAGGTGGGGTGGCAGCAGCGAGGACAGGATCCGCGGATGGAGAATACTTTGTCGCGACGGATACAGGTGGTGTCTCCACTGTGGAAGGCTCTGCGACAGGAACGGTCGGGACGGTGGTGTGTTTGAGCTTGTCCTGGAGCCTCTCACAATCAGCACGACTGGACTCCAGCTGGGCACGGAGAGAGATGAGCTCTTCGCGAGCTTGGTTGCGCTCGAGACGATAGCGCTCGCTACTGTCGCGCAGTTCGCGCTCCTCCTCCTTTTGGCGTCGAATGCCCTCGGATATACCCTTGTTGAACATATCTTCGCGGGCGCGCTTCCGATCCTGGAAGGCGATCTGGAAGGCAGGCTGATGCGGGGAGTAGCTCGCATCAGCGACGTGCTTCATGTACGCGGTACAGACGTCGCAGCCAGATGGATGGACAATGCCATAGTCCTCGAGGAACTCCCATGGAGACAAAAGGGTGGGTATACCACGGTTATCTCGGATGGACACGCGGAAAGGCTCGTCGCTGCTGGAGAGCGGGTACATTACTACTTTTCTGTGCGAGGGTGATTTCGCGTGTTGAAAAGAAAGCGCACCAGGCGAATATGGAATAAGATCTGAACAGGGATATAATCTGAGTTACGGGGACAATTCTGACCCCAACATGGCGTCTTTCGGGCGCTGATATCCTTTCAAACACGTGCCCGCCTTGCGGACAACGCCTGGCTCTGTTTGCCACTGTTAGGATCCAAAGCCTTGTTTGCTCCTGTTTGTCCTGTGGCTTGGTACTGGCAAACCTTGATTTAATTCGACTCTCATCCATAACGGTTCGCCCAACGCCCCCCAACGACGACCCCGATGGCATCAAGACCCACCGTCACTGTACACTCCACCTCCGGAGGTACGTCCTTTTCTTTCTCCCATTTCCTCTCCTCAATCTTCTCCCCCAGAACCCTCCAGCTCCCTCCCCCTCCCCGCTGTGTTGACCGCCCCCATCAGGCTCGATGTCGTCGCTCAGGTCCACAGTCAGTCCTACTTCTGCCCTCCCATACTCTCCCGCTCATATCCTTCCAGAGAGCATTGCAAAGAACAAGCGCCAGGCCTACGCCGTGAGCGAAAAGGCTGGTCATCAAACCTCCGCTGAGTCCTGGGGTACCGGTCGTGCCGTTGCTCGTATTCCCCGTGTCGGCGGTGGTGGAACACACCGCTCTGGCCAGGTACACATCTATTCTGTCTTCCTGTCACTCGCCCTTCATCTTCGTCTTAGGCTGCCTTTGGTAACATGTGCCGTGGTGGTCGCATGTTCGCCCCTACCAAAACTTGGCGCAAGTGGCACGTCAAGGTTAACCAGAACCAGCGTCGCTTCGCTACCGTCTCCGCACTCGCGGCTTCTGCTCTCCCCTCCCTCGTACTCGCTCGTGGTCATCGCATCGAGGAGGTCCCCGAGATTCCTCTTGTCCTCCCCTCTGCCGTCGAATCCTTCAAGAAGACCAAGGAAGCAGTTACCCTCTTGAAGAGCATCAACGCTTACGCCGATGTCGTCAAGGTCTCCAACTCTCGTAAACTCCGCGCCGGAAAGGGAAAGATGCGCAACCGTCGGTACCGCCAACGCCGCGGCCCTCTCATCGTCTACAGCGAGGACAACGGCATCGTAAAGGCATTCCGCAACCTCCCTGGCGTCGAACTTGCCAACGTCAAGAGACTGAACCTCCTTCAGCTCGCTCCTGGTGGTCACCTTGGCCGCTTCGTCATCTGGACCGAGGGTGCTTTTGCCCTTCTTGATCAAGTCTTTGGAACGTTTGACAGCCCATCCGCTTTCAAGAAGGACTACGTGTAAGTGTCGACACGCGCTTTCTATGTGCCCTTCTCACTATTGTATGTCTAGCCTGCCCACCGCCAAGATCACCAACCCCGATGTCACCCGTCTCATTAACAGCACCGAGATCCAATCCGTCGTCCGTCCCGCCAACGCCAAGGTCCAGAAACGACCCTGGACACAAAAGAAGAACCCTTTGGTCAACAAGGCTGTTCTCTTCCGCTTGAATCCTTACGCCAAGGTCCTCCGCAGACAGGAACTCCGTATGTGCCCCTTATCCGGTCTTGCGTCAACACTCATCATTTTCCATACCTAGTCCGTCAGGCGCAAAAAGGAAAAAAGGAAGAGAAGTCGGGATCCGTTGCTGGCGAAGCGTTCCTCACCACGCTCTTCGCTTCTTGAGGTGGCCCGTAGTTGCTTGCTTTCCGTCTTATGGCCCACATGTCTTATGTGCACCTATGTCATGCCCGCAAAATACATAGGAATGCCTGTCTATGTTGACATGAGCGCCGAAATTCCAAGAATGTATTACCAGCATCAGCCGGTAAGTAAACGAACATGGTGAACAATTACTACTTGTTCCGATATCAAGGGGTGAAATGGTACACGGGGCTGATGTAGAGACGGTAAGATGAACGTGCCGACGCGCGTTCCACCAATGAGGTATACACTACTTTACCCAAACAGCAACAAGATATCGTGTCACAAGATCAGGAACTTAATCCTTCTCTGAATATCCAAATTGACCTTGCGACAAGTTATTAAGCTTGTCCTCTTCCTTGTCAAGCTCGCGGACGGAGATCCAGAAGAAGATCCCAGTGATGCCCGCCAGGATGGCGACGGTCGTGTAGTTCCATACGAGTAAAGGATCGGTGGACAACGCTAATAGATTTGGGAACGAAAATAGTTAGATTCTAGACACCCATACGAAAGTCGCAACCGTGACGACTCACAAACGAAAGCCTCGCCGATCGCAGAAGCGATAGAGTTCGTGAAGAGGAACATGGACATTACAAGCGAGCGCATGTTCTTCGGAGCTTTGGTAAACGCATACTCGAGGCCGGTGATGGAAGCGAAAATCTCGCTGAACGCAAGGAGAACGTATCTGGTTCAACCGATCTGTTAGTTTAACCGGCGATGAGGCTTTCGGGTGGACTGCTTACGATCCGGTTTGGATCCAGACGTTCAGGGGCGAGACAAGTGGATTCTTTTCAGCGTCTACGCACGTGCCTGCGTATTCACCACACGGGCTCGTCTACCCGTACGTTTAGCACGCTTGAATTGGAATACACGAAACGACTCGCCTTGTAAATGTAGTGCTGGACGACGGCTGCCCAAACCATGGCCGCAGCTGCAGTGCCAAAGCCCCAGGTAACTTTCTTGAGAGCGGTGAATCTCCAACCCCTTCTTGCGAGTGCAGGGTATATCTGAGGAAAATGAGAAGTCATTTTGAATGACATCATAATTATGGCTTGCGGCCTACCAGCAAGTCGCAGATGGGGATGAAGATGATAAGTGCCAAAGGGTCCAGGTTCGACAAGACATCATTAGGCACGCCATGGGTGCTCATAGTGGCAGCTTGCGAGGTGAAATTGTTGTTCAACTGATTGTAGCAGAGCCCTGCACACACAAAACATCAAAGCCGTTCGCACGGGATGAAAAATCCGCCTACAGTAGATCGGGAACCACACAAAGACGCTGCAAGCCTTGAAACCACGCCGGACCTCATCGACCCAGTTGTCGTCAAACTTCATCCACCCGGGCTTCTCACCGACCACCTTCGAGGGTTTAGCGTTCTCCCAGAAATCATTTGCGGTAAGTTGTCTGAAGCATTTAACAGGGTTCCAACTCCAACGGCCTTTAAGAGCATGTCGCCAAAGACGGAGCACAGTGCCCAGCACGGAGCCAGTGGGAGGGGAAACGCGGTATCGCCCGTAACCCCACCAGAGGAGGATAGGCGAGATAAAGAAGACGACCGTCGGGAGCGTAAATGCGAGCCAGAAACCTACATACTACGAGGTCATGCGATGTTCAGAAACGGGCACGAAAAGCGAGGCAAGTATTTACCTTTTCCGCATAGACCATGGCAATTTGCCCGACGAGCGCGCCAATGTTAATAAAGAGATAGAAATACTAGATTGGAGAGAATGGGTAGACTTTTACGAGGCATAATGGAAGAATACGCACCATATAGATCCTCGACGTTGTCATCGTAGGGTCAACAATCACACGCTCGCCAGATTTGGTAGTAGCAATGAATGGCTTCGTGCGTCGGTATTGCTCAGCGATCAACGGGGAGATGTTAGACTTGAATCCGCCAGTTCCTGTACCCGTGACAATGAGAGACAAGACGAATAACCCGACCGATGCATTCCCGCCGATGATACCCGGAATTGCAGAGATGATCATGATGATATGTCCAAGTAGGACGACAACTATGCTCCAGCAAATAGTCTTGTAACGTCCCCAATAGGTGTCAGCAATGTAGGCGCCACCGATAGGACAGGTATAGGACCTAGCGTTATCATGTCACAGCGGGATAAGAATAACTGCAATCAAATGCCTACCAAAACTGATAGAATGTGGTCAATCCAGTAGACATCTGCTGGCCACGTCCAAGGGCACCGGACTGCCCATTCGCCCCACCGGCACCGGTGCGAGAACCGGGTGGAAGTGGCTGCTGGATGAAATTTACCTGTCAAAGTAGGCGCCTGGTCAGCACAGCTGCGGGGAATCACGGATCTGGTATGCCGACTCACAAAGACAGCGGAGGCACCTTCCGAATGTAAGATGATTGAGCGTCGACGGAGATAAGGATTCAAATGTTCATACCATAATACTAAGAATGTCAGAGATTAGTTGGGGGGCTCGTTCTCGACGGAGTATTGAGGCACTTACGGAGAAACGCTCAGCCAACTCCACGACAGCAATCACTATCGCAGAGAGTTGGAATACATGTGGGGAAAGTAAGAGATCACTCACAATACGCGGTCCACGGAAAGGTATCGGGCACACGACGGAGAGTGGCCAATTCTTGTTCTGAAGGGAATTCGAGTCCCTCATGGGCGCTATCGTCGTCGTCGTCGTCGACGGGTACCGTATCCTTCTGTTCGATGGAGGCCAACGACAGACGTCGATCGTCTTCTGCAAACGTAGAGGAAACCTTACGATTGGGCGCCAGACTGGCCATCGTACTAGTCGAAGACTGGGGATAAGGTCCAAGAGGGATCCGGATGGAAGTTGGCGTTTTTTCGTCCTCTTCTTAAAGCGACGGTGGTACCTTCCGAGTTCCGGGTGATAGCAATTTCCTTGCATGATGGTCGCATGGTCCATAGCGACGCGTATCCAATCCGGACAGGTCATGATATCGGGCGACCCATCAACGGGGCTCACGTGATGGAACTGCCTCCCACGTGGTTGGACTGCCTTTGACTGCTTATCGCCAGTCATTTGATGCCGAACACAACTCTACTCGGAAAATACAGGGTCAATAATGCAATTATCAAGTGATAGAGAGTGAGGAAATGGTGTGCCTTGATCCCTAACCCGCTTCGAGTATTTACATTCTCACCCATGGGAACATTCACCTGATGGCGGCCACCCTTAACAGACAGGTCATAGCTAGTAGCGAAGGGGCGGGACGGGAGTGGGAGGTGCGCTGGAGTGATGCGACAGCCAGGGCAGGACGTCAAGGGCGCAGTCACGGGTTACATCGCTTTCTTATCATTAGACATTGCACTGTCTAATTTAACAGGTTTTCTGCTGGCTATAATATGTATAAATGTTACACCTCAAAATATGAACAAGGTAGAGTGTCAGTACTTCGGCTACTGACAGACTATGATAGGTACGTGGGGACATCAGTATTGCGACAGGTTGACTTACACCACTCGAACAATGCACATAAAACCAAACCACGAAAAAACGTCAAGACGAAGAGGAAAAAATCAACGAACTGAGATCATCAACCGTCATGTCCGACCGGCGTGGCGTCGCCTTGAATGGGAACGGATAAGGGTGACTGAATCGAGGTTCTTCTGTCAATTCACCATGGGTGTGAGACAGGCTCAACAACGCACATCGCAATCCCGCTTGACCACCGCGGCTCAAAATCAATCTCATTCCCATCAGTGTCTCTCGCCTTGGAAAAATCGAACAACGCGAGCATCCCGGATATCGCGTACCAGAGGGAGGCATCGGCGACATGCTGTCCCACGCATATCCTAACAACCAACGGATTATCTCCGAGCTCATTGTATTGGGCCGCGGCATGCATACCTTCTGCCAAATCCGAAAGTGTAGCCAACGTCATCTTGATTCAGATCTCCCTCCGCATCCAAGAAGCGTTCGGGAACGAAATCAAATGGGCTTGGATACCTCGCTTCGTTGTGAGTCATCGCCCTAGGTCCTGTGTTAGTCAAACAAATAGTAGAGTCCACCTTGGACGTACCAGATGTTTGGCATCACAGTGGCCCCTAGGTCCAATTCAGATAAGCTGGAAATCCTGCGAGACGGACATTACCTTTAGGAATATAGTAACCCTCATATTCGTCACTATCCGTAGTAGCATGTGGAGTCGCTATGAGAGGCAATGCGCACAAAGCTCGGTTAAATGAGGATGATAGACAACCTACACAGAGGTAGAATAGGATACCACCTCAACGTTTCTCGGAGGACAGCATCAATATACTTCAACGACGGTCTGTCAGTCCACGCTGGTAACCTTGAAGTTCCCACCGCGATATCGATAGCACTCTGCGCTTTCCTCTGAACATCCGGAAAGAGAACCATTGCAAGGAGGAACACCTGGAGCGTCGACGCTGTCTGCCCAGCACATTGATCGCCAACCTATATATCAGTTACTGAGTTACTCACAGTCTCCGACGCAGCTGCAAGATTCGCAGTATTGAAGTCAAATCAGTATACGCCATGGTCGATTGTACACTACACACCTCCAAAAGCAGTTGCCGAGGCCTCCTTGATTCCCTGAAGCCAGTATTGTTCATCAGAATCACTGGCTTTCATCCTATTCAATGCATCGGAAACCATTGACGGGCCCGCTGTCCCCTCCTTCTATAAAAAGGTTTCAAGGTAAGTTGCCCACGACGTAAAAGAACTGACTATTTTCTCCAAGACATATTCATACGGAGTATCTACCCAACCTTTGCACCACTCTCTTGATTGCGCAGCTTTCGCGTGGATGTTCATTCCAGGAATCCAACGAGAGAGTGACAACACTGGTCATTACATGAGCATAACATTCAGTGAGGAAGCGGGACACCTACCAAAAGGAAACACGCTGAAGAACGCAGCCACCTCCGGTCGAATCTCCTCAACAGTCAATTTCAAGGCTCTGCCAACAACGTTCACCATAGGGTCGTTCTTCGGCTTTGTTTCGTAGTCGTACAGTGCTGACATGATTATGGACGAGGAATACCTGTTCCGTCAAGAAAGCTGTCAAGAAAAGTTGGATTCAAAAAGCACAGTACGTACGTGTGAAGATGCTCGAAGCAAGCTTCTGGATCTGGATCTTCGAAAATGGCCAAGAGTAACTGATATAACTTGCGCTGTTGCATCGGACGATACTTCGGCGAGACATCGGCCCTGAATGATTGGTGAAAAAGTTTTCTATGTAGCCGCCACCTGTCCCCATAACGCATCAAGACAGTATTGAAGTCTACACCGAACCTACGGATAGCACGTATTAGACCTATCAGCAATGCAGTAGACAGGGTCCATACAGGGCATTCGTCGGTATTTCCGGTCGATCAGAGTAGATGTTGGAGCGCTGTTCCAAGAGTGTTCTTGCGACCTTTTCCGAGTTGATCACGATGATTTCCTGGTTAAAGAAACTGGAGTAAACGAGATCACCTGGGCAAAGTGTTAGGTATGGCTCAGTATATAGAGAGAGACTAGACTTGCCGTAGAGATTGGCCCATTCCGTATAAGTGAGCCATGGGGCAGAGACGTTGATACCCCGAACATTCCCTGCAATTGGTAGGGGTGGTGGACCAGGCGGCAAGGGTAGTGCAGGTCTCTGCCTCTGTAGCCGGATATACCCAATGCCGAATACGACAACACAGAGGACGACAGCCAGAGAGAGCTGTTGCCAATTCGACGCAGACATGGACGAGGAGGAGAATTCTGAGACATCCCACCTCAGATATTTGTACTTACTCGGTTGATCTTTGCATACAAATAATACGATGAATAAGAATTTTTTCTCTTCTCGATATCAAACGGCCGAAGCCTATGTCAAGCGCGGTGATAAACAGTTCTTTGAGCCACCTGACGTTAAGTTGTCCGAGATACTATCATTGTACCAGTCACTGAACTGTAGAGCAAAGCAAGGGCGGACAAACGGAAGAGAGTTGAAGCCAATCGGGCCGGGGGTGTTTGTCGGACCCTTTCAATCTGTAGTGCCCTCAATCTCCGACCTGTCAGGACTGTCTTGTCGGTGTTCAGATATCGGGGTCGACCGTACTAATCTCTAAAACCGACCACCACCATGCAAATTTCCGGTGGGCTGTCTTTGAGAAAACAAGTCCTGCGAGGACAGAAAATGAGGTGAAACGAGGAGCATGCTGCAAACACGTTTCTGCATGCAGTCGTGGATCAGCGTGGATATCCTGGCCGCAGTCCAAGATACTGCTTGACCTGGATCCAAACCATGCAAGGCCTTCCAACTTTCGAGCCTGAACAGCTCCACTCCTCGCCGTTGGCAGCACACGCCATTAGTGCCGCGGCGACCGCTTCTGTCTTAATAGCAAGCATATCTATGCCCACTTCTCGCCACCAAACCATTTCGGTGCGCATTCATCTCTCCTCATGTCGTCCTTCGAGCCTCATCATCCCAACCGCAAGCTGGTCGAGATGCTTCCCTTTGCCTCTTCTCTGTGCATTCTCGCCGCTCTCGCCACTGGTTCCTTCGCTCTCCAAAGTCGTCCCAACGCTTTTGCTTCCTCTGATGTCAGCAAATCTAGGATGTACTCCAGCGCCATTTCGAGCATCATTGCTGCGGTTACTCCGATGCTGGCGCTCATTTACTTCTGTCCACTGTACTTGCTGTATCGCCACTCCAAACGCCATCCAAGAACACTCAACAAGGTATCTGGAATTCGTATTCAGCAGTATGGTCCACGTAAGTCCAAGCGTCGTTGATCCCCAGGTGGTAACCTTGTGGCTTACACGTGCTACAGTTCTCTATATTTTTTTGCTGTTCACCAGCTTAGCGGGGGTTGGTTCATTAACATTGGTGTCCTGGATTACTGAATGAGACTGTATTGCGAAATATAGGTTGCCGATGCGACCTGGCTTTTACTACAGTACAAGTTCAACGGCAATGCACCTGATTCAACGACACGCACTGGAGTGCGTTTTTTGCTGTGAGCACATTCCGCCACGGGGTAGATGGACACGTTCCCCTGTTGACGTCCCGCAGGTTTGCAGGATGTTGGACCACCGTTACGTCTGGAACGTATACCCTTTTCTTCCTTGACCCGCTCTGGTCACGACGTCCGATCGCGTCGATTGGCACGCAAGCAGTATGGGTACTTGTAACATGGGTTTTCTGGGTTGCAGGCACCGGAGTGCTCAATAAATCCCTTCCCTCGTTATTCATGGATAATTCTTGCGAAGGGGTCGTCTACTGCGGGCAGTTGCAAGCACTGTTCGGTGCGTGCATTGTTAGTGACTGTAGATGCTACCACTGACCACCCCTGCAGCACTCTCGGTCATTGAAATGTTGGTATTTGAGAGATTAGAGTGCTCGTTATGCTGACTTGAGTATCTGGCAGACTTACTTTGACATTTGGGATGATGGTTATCACATGGCTAGTGTGGCGGTCTGCGCGGTACGTCCGTCAGCCAGTGGTGATCAGAGTTTCTCCGATATGACTCGGCATCGGAGGGTAGGCAAATCTGAATTGTTCAGAGGTGGAGTAATACCGCCCGCTAGACAGAACTCATGTCGGATTGCTAAGCGATCTCTATACGCACACAAGAAATACTTTGTGGCATTATAGTGACCCTTTAGTCGTATTTACAGTTTGTGATGGTAGCCACTCTTTATATCTTAGTCAATGTTGAAATACGATGTCGTTGAACGGACGTATCTATAATGCGGGGACGTACTAGCCACGCCAACATGTAACATACTTGGCCACTTTTTGAAACTCATCTTTATCTGCAGACCAAGCCGGTACCTCCCTCACCGTGTTTAGTGGGAGAAGCACAAAGTTGTCGACTTCTGGATCCGGGGCAGTCGGCCAAGCCAGTGACCCGCTCAAAGGCCGATACGTTTTGAAACGCTACTGTTTTAAGAGTTACCCGGGACACTTTCAGATCATTTCAGGCTGCTGCTGTTGCTGGCTGTGGCTAATTATCTGGTAGCCAACAGTACTAATCGATAATCGATGAAGACTAGCAGTCAACAGGCACATCGCCGGCATTCGCTTGAACCGGACGGAAGAATCGGGAGCTCTCCGATTGGTCGGAGCGGGATTTTGCCTCTCGGAACAAACCGGCACGATCGGGACGTGAAAATGTATTTGAGGCAGAAAAAAAGTTGATCGCAAACCGTCAACACGTCCACTCTAGGCTCGAGGCCGGATTCGTTTGTCTTGTTCACGATCACTTCATTAGACTACTGCAATGCCTTTCGCTCCTGGTCTGTTCTTCTACCTCTCCGTCGAACCTGCGGTTGACCGCTTTGCCAACAGGTGACGCCAATAAGGGTGCTTCCCTCTTCAAGACTCGTTGTAAACAGTGCCACAACGTTGGTGCTGCTGAGCCCAACGCAGTTGGACCCAACCTGCACGGGTAAGAACGACTCGACCCCGGCTCGGAAAGTGTTTGCTAATCCGCACCCAGACTCTTTGGTCGCAAGACTGGTCAAGTCCAAGGCTACCAGTATACCGCTGCCAATGTGAACAAGGGTGTTACATGGGACGAAACCATACTGTTCGAGTATCTCGAGAACCCCAAGAAGGTATCTCGCTTTTTCTTTCCATCGTCCGACTGAAACGCATCGACATTTCCATCCTCTAGTACATTCCCGGTACCAAGATGGCCTTCGCGGGTCTCAAGAAGGAAAAGGACCGCAATGACCTCATCACATGGCTCAAGGAAGCGGTACGTTAAGCTTTTCGGCGTTTTGCTTCCCACCGTCAACGAGTCAACCCTGATGCCGCTCCATTTCTAGACCGCCTAATTTTATATCCCGCCATTACGGACCCCTTGATCCACCATCTACGGACTACATTACCACTCTAGCTTGGTCCTATTCCTTAGACGGCCATACTGCATAGTACCTGCATACTCCCCCACTCAGATCGTCATACATTCTTTACGACCGCCTTGTTACCCAACATGAGCTTGATCAAGTAAAACACGTCTCAAATCACGAGATTATGTTGGGCCGAGCAATAAATAAATTTTGCACCGAATACACCGTGTGGAAAGTACAGTACATAAATTAGGAGGCTTGACGATATAGATAGCTTGCGAGATTACCCTTAGGCATCGTAAATCAGAAGATACGAGGGTCTGATTGCATTCTCCGCATAGCAGACCAGTTCGTCGTAGTTTAGGGAACCCCCGAGGACTACTTCAGCGAGAACCTGGATCATCCAAGCGCAGTTAACACCCGACGGACAATCAAAAATACTACCAAAGACACACCGAATCATAGCCTGGCGGAGGTGCGGTCAGCCCCGTGTTGTCCTGCGTCATCTTATATCCTTTCCCGACAACAACTTTGTTGAGAAGTATCGCCTTCTGTCTCGAAGGTCTGAGATTGTTCGAGTAGTCATTGGATTTCGAAGAGGTCGAAGAGGTGTAAATGCCCGCACCAAACCTGGTCATCCTTGACGGTCATCACACTGTTGACCACACATAAACGGGTCACTTGCCTGCCCCAACCAGTCTTCTTGCCAAAGAGATTCAAACTGTACGATGTGCGGATGATACCACACAGAGAGCACGAATTTGACGCGCAGAGGGTGGTGTTCCCGTTGTCTCCCAAAAGACATTCCCTCGTCGTTCCGTGCCAACGGCGGTTTTCATTTCCAGGGGACCGTCCTGCAGCTGCAAATTTGCCTCGCCCCTCAACAGACGCCCTGTTGGTAGTCTTGAGTAAGACGAGAGGTGGGTGTGAGGGGCAGAATAGTCACTCACCGATACGCTTCATATTTCGCAATGGAAGTGGGGTGTCCAATGACTTTGTACACTCGACGTACAGTTGGACAAGGTGTCTGGTGCCGCCACGAGGCTTTGAATTGGTCGGCAACTGTACACCATCAGACTTCTGGGCAACGACCAAGTTACGATTGCATACCGCTCTTGAAAGTGTCATGCCCATTGGCGACTTCAAGCAGTAGTGGTGCGTTCTTTCCTGCCTTCGAAGTACACGTCTGACCGCAAAAGTGGCCCTTCTTGACGGCTTTCCCGCAGAGCAGGCAGCCGTTCCCCAGTGGTCTGGAGCGCAGAGCCGTAAGTATTGCATTGACTAGATTGTATTGCGGGAATACGGACTTGGAGGGTGCTACGGGTGCTCCCCCACCTGCAGCTCCTGCAGCCTTTGCTTGCTGTGCGCAAGTTTTGCTACAGAAAGAATGAGTCGTCTTCCCATCGTTATGCTTGGGCTGCTTGTGACAGTACTGCACGGTATTACATCATCGTCAACGTTCGAGGAGATTGTGACAACAAAAAGGCAACATACGTCACACATGTTGGCTTTGGCACGAGGGGTAGCCCTGGCGCTCTTTCCCCTCGCAGAAGGGTTGCTGCGTGACGCAGTCTTGTTCTGAATCTTGGCAGCACATGTCTTTGTGCAGTACGAGTGGGTCTTCGTTCCGTCAAAGTATTTGGGTTTCGCGTGGCAAACCTGTAAAGGGAATGAGTGGAGGGTATCACATGCGTCAGGGGAGTGGCGTACATCACAAAGGCTGGCTGCGTTCGTCGTGGTCTGTCGAGTGGGCGGGGCATTAGGCACTGGCTGCGCTTGTGGGGGTTGAGCCTGGGCCGATTGTGCCTGGGCACTCTGAGCAGCTAGGTATTGACCAGCCATCGTGCCAAGCACAGAGAGTGCGGCGTGCATGGGTGGAAGTGCAGTACTCATCAGATGGGGTAGTGCCTGCTTTCTTTCGAGGAATTTAGTGTATGAAACGAGATTGGTTGGGGGTGGTCAACGATCGCTCGCCAGGAGCAGTTCGAGGGTGCGGATAAGACAAGAAGGATGGTTAATGATGCGCTGGGCAGGAAAGGGTGCTTTATAGACGGCACGTAGCGCACTGCGTCAAGTCCTCGAGCAACGCGAATAGCGCGTGTTCTCCGCGAGGGTTGAATAGACTTCGTGGCTGAAGATTTTTACCGCCATTGTTCGCGGTGTTGGCCAGGGATCATGTCCACAACGTCTGTCACATAGTTGCCGAGGTAATGTTTACTTCGACCTCGGCACAAGGCAACCGCGCTTTGTGCATGGCGGCATTGAACACGTGCAAGTACCTGGTAGTACGCTTTGATCCGGAGATATGATCAGCTACATTCTTGACCACACGAGGTAAGAGACGGTGACTCGGTGGACAGTGGCGATGGACGACACAGCATCCCGTCGCTATTGGCTGGATGCGATGCAGTGGGGGCGGTACTGGTACCGACAATTGGCGCTAACAGAAAGTTTAGTCACTCACAGTCTACAGCCCGCGTTCAATTGAAGTCTGGTGGACGCGAACTTGGTTGCATCACAGCCACCCGTGGTCTACCCGCCGCCCGGATCCCTGTCACGCCTTGCATTATGTAATGATGTCTTGACTAAACAACTCAGGCTTACATACTAGGAGTAATACACTGAAAATAGTGCCCAAGTACAATCATGGATATAGCTACCATACAAGGTGTGCGGGTATCAAATATAAAGATAAATATTTGGATAAATACTCGTGCAGCTTGCCCTCCCGTGACTTTGAGCTTTACCAATCATGACACGAGCGGTGTCTTAAATATCGTCTGCACAAATGCCTTCAGATTCGGTACACGTTTTGGCTTGTCCCCGTACACAACCAGATACGCTGGGCGCACGGTGTCATTGTCGTAGGTGACCGTTTCTATTGATCATCATTCTCGGTCCTGGAAAACTGCGCGCATTCCGACGAACCTTCATAATTCAAATCCCACCCAATTTCTCCAGCGATCTATAGAAAAAAGTTAGATGGATAGTCGTGCAGAGTACCATCCCCATACCGAGTCGTATCCAGGCGGTGGTGCGATTAGGTCGGGAGCATTTCGGTATCTCTTGTAGGGCCTTCCTACAACAACACGGCTAAGAATTATTACCCGCAGAGTGGCACTTTCAGAAAGATTGGAGATATAATCATCTGCCTCTGTTATTTGTAAGGCCACAGTGGCTAGCAATAAACCTAGAAGACGCACTCGAGGAGCAGGAGGTGGTATAGATGCCGTGCCCAAATCTGAACCCCTATCAGAACAGACTTTTGCCAAATGTAATTTCACATACCGCTTGAACGAATTCTTTGAACCTAATAGCCTGGTAGGTGAGAAGAGGCAAAGAGAAACGAGCAAATAGACTTACCACACTTGCTCACATCAAATGAGCTGCGCAAAATGGAGCACAAATAGCATTGTGGGAGACCGCAGAGCAGCACACTAGCTGAAGACTCCGCTAATAGACATGCGCGGTTGGTACCGTGGAAAAGGAGTTTCTCGTTTCCGCGCTTGTCTTTGGCTTTGAGAGGGGTCTGGACTCGGTCCCTGGGATCTATTAGGGATAGGGGGACACCAGTGGGAAGGAGAGTACCTATAGTTGAAATATGGTTCGAGCGCAGTTTCCGGCCAGAGAACCTTGAAGATATACTGGATATCCGGTCTCGCTTTCTTACGATGACGCCATCCTTTGGCAAAGAGCTGCTCCACTTTATTTGTAACATACGTCGACCTTCTTTCACACTGGCTGAAAGCGGGGTGATCACACACCTTCAGTGAATCTTGGGCTCTCCCTATCAAGTCGGACCAGCCGATGTCGTCGACCACTGGAGGAGTTCACTGGGTTATCTAGAGAGAACTCGTCAGGAGGCGATAGCTTTACCCATTCGTCTTTGTGGGGAGGAGCCATGGTTAGATTGAACTGACGCTGCGATTTGGACAGAAGGAATGGAAAAGATGAGATGAGAGATTATATGTTGCCCATGGTGGACCTCACCTCCACTGCACCCCATCGGCACAGACAATGAGAATGAAGCGATTCATGCTGGACATGTTGCTGTTGACTAACGTGAACAATCAGCCAGCGTTATCCGCGGCCCCCAACGTGACATTCCACTCCAAAGCCAGCACAATTGGCGCGACGTGTGCCTTCATGCTGCAATTGATTCTCTGGGCCGGTTCCGTGTGCCCACCAGTCCTGTGCTTACCATGCAGCATCCACGCCGTTAAAACGTTGATGGATGTGGCCGTCCAGAAGTCCAGAAAAGGCAAGTGAGTAAGATTGGGTAGGGCGCGCAGCCTTGCAAAACACGTTGCAGACTAGTAACACGTTGCAGCTGAATGGCTTGTCAACCGTGCGTCTGTGACAAAACGGATGAACTGGGTCATTCTGATAGGCCTGGATTCATCTAGCTTAACCGGTTCCCCTGTGTAGCGATCCCATCATTCCGAGATATTTGTGTCGTGAAGGGTGTCAACTTCATCGCCTTCGAACTCGGAGGGGCTTTATAAGGGACTCCCTTCTCGCGAGCCGTGAAGAAAACTACTATCCTTTGACCCCGCACTGACTCGATTATCTCCTCGCCTATCTTCAAAATTCTCTACTATCTACTCGTTGCAATCTTCGTGATCACGGTCGGAATGCTAGACACCCGTCGGATCATGAAACTCTTTGGACTCGGAGGATCCCCGACTACACCCCAGTCAACCTCTGGTAGACAAAAGCAGAGGCCTGTTACACAGTACTATACTCCGAGGTATGGCGGGTTGTCTCCGATGTTTCCCCGCTGATGTATCATTCAGTAACTCCTACTTGAAACCGCCATCACCCAGTGCCTCCAACAACGATGGCACAGAGGCAGACTATCCTCCCCTCACAGCACCTGTTGCTCCCATCGGTGCATCCATAGCTCCATTTCGAACGTCAGGGGCGGCACCTATCCTATTTTACGACAAGAACCACCCATTCTATGAATTCACCAACTTTTCGCCGCATGAAGTCATACACAAGGGGAAGAGGTATCCAACAAGCGAACACTTTTTTCAAGCACTCAAGGTAGGCGTTGTCAACTCCTCGCCTGTAGGTGTTGACGCTGCTGCTTGCCCTCTGGCCTCGGTCTATTCACGTAGTTCCTGGATGACCACCCCGAGATCGCGGAGCGGATTCGAAATTGTGGCGAAAGACCGATGTTGGCTTTTGATGAAGCTCATCGGTATCAGAAATGGGTGCGCTCGGATTGGAGGCAGGTCAACATGGAGAAGGTACCCCGTCAATTCATCCTAGTGTGTGCTTTCTGAACGAACCGGCTTTGTCGTACAAACTTAGATGGAAATTGCCCTTCGCCTCAAATTTACTCAACACCCCGACCTCAAAGCGTTACTTTTAGGAACGGGCGACGCTGACCTCGTTGAGGTGAGAGAAAGTCCTATCATTATCGTCCCGCGTTGGGATTCAATCTATCTCAGGACTCCCCACGTGACTATTTCTGGGGAATCGGTGCTGATCACTCTGGCCGCAATGAACTCGGAAAGGCCCTCGTCAGACTGCGGGAGGAACTACGCCAAGAACAGGATGACCCGTCCCATATTCCCACTGCCCGGAGAGACACTACTCGTTTATCAATTCAAGATCTTACTTCCCTTGTGCTCACTCGACCGGTCTCCAATGTGAATGCGCAGCGTTTCTCCGTTGCGCCCGCTCTGGCATCTGGGAACAGATTCGCCAGCCCACAGGTGGATTCCCCGCAGGGCGGTGGACTTTGTGAGGTATAATCGCGTACCTGCTCCAAGCAACACGTCACCTGATCGTTGGTCAACACAGTTCTGCCAAGTGAGACCCAAGTATCAAAATCACCCTTACTGTGGGCGGACATGCGCCGCGGAAGCGATCAAGATGTGCAGCGTACGTACTTTGGCTTCCACTTCTGGCTTCATCATATTGAGATTACGCATGTTACGTTTTCCTTGGCAGTTTTGTCGCTCAAAACCCCGCTTTGGGAAGCATCCCTATTGTTCGAGAACCTGCGCGGCCAAGGCGGGCGGAACTGTTTGATCTCCCGCAGCAGTTTTCTATGCTGCGCACCACGATACTTGTTTAGAGAGTTCGAGATATGGATAGGGTTTTATTAATCATGACTCACATCTTAGTACCATCGTATGTACATATTTCCGTTATCAGGCAAGCCAAGTGTTTGGCCAAGCTGGATTCGAATATCGGCAGGAACTTTTGCAAGATCAACGCAGGGTAATGTATCATCATGTCAACGGGTTAAGATGTAAACAAGTAAGAGCACGATAGAACAATTACACGTATTATCGAGCGCTGTATGCAGGGTGACGAGGTGCGGGTGAATGGGAAGATGGTAATAACGTGGTGCAGTGTGGCATGTATATACATGTGATTCGATAGTGTGATGAAATCTTGCACAGATATAAGAACAGGTGTAAATGCATTGTACCGTACAGTAAACGGACTGTGTCTCTGCAATTCATTTATCGGCGAAATCAACAGAATATAGAACACGTCTAATACCATCTACAGCAATACATAATATCAGCGATGCACAACTTAACCGGATCAGAATATACCCTTACTTCGAATGGGGCTCATGGCCTGCGTTGGGCTGAGCGCTCTCATGGGACTCTGCGACCTCGTGAGCTTCTCAGAAACAGAATGCGCGTCCTCGTTTGGGATAAGGACCTGATCATCATTCTCGCCATCCTTGACACGATTGAACTCGGGTGACATAGGCGAGTTTGTGTGTGGAGTAAGCGCAATCCGACCCTGCATACCTGATGGAGAAGGTGGAGAAAGCAACATAGCTATGCTGGGGGTGCATTCAGCGCCTACAGAGATAGACTTGCTCCCCTTCCTCGTTCTTCGACCACGGGAAGGTGGGACGTGCGTGGAAGGTGTCTCGTTGTTACACGCGGATAGAGGAGGACCAGCTGACTTGCTTGAACTAGGACCAGAGACAAGGGTCGTAGCAACAGTTGTGAGACTAGGTACATGTTGAACTTCCGGGGTACTCTCGCGCGGGGAGAAAAGCGAAGGAAGGAGACCGCTAGCTGAAAGCTTTCTTGGAGGGGAGTAGGTCGTTGAATGACTGTGCTGTGTCCCGAGATAGGATTTTGAACGAGAGTGACTTGTCTTCGAAGTTTTTGAATTAGAGGTACTACACTCGACCAGGGAAGGTTTGTGCTCAGCGGAAGCGGAAGGATCGTTGCCTCTGGCAGCCATATCTGCGATATTGTGGATATGAAGATGGTATTTGAGAGCTCCGACGTCCGGCAGAATGTCTGCACACCCCCGACGGCGACACTGGATCTTATTTGTAGGCTTCAAACCGGCGTTATGCATCATTGCGACCGCTTGACTCTGCTATAGTTGTTGCGTTAGTATACTGTAGAGATATAACTTGTACGGGCCCGGGTGAGTGGGCGACTGACAGCTTGGATAAGCGTTCGTTGATCGGTGCGACACATGTGGACTTTGGGTTTCGGTCTCCACATCATGTCCATAGTGGACTGGGTGTCCGCAGGCGTAGCAAGTGTGTACATTGAGCGCTGGTCGTCAGGGATTTGAGGGAGTTGCTTCTCCTTAATTTCCGCCGTGGCAGATTCGGGCACGTGGTCGCTACCGTGAATGGCACGATAACGAGCAATGATTTGTTGCGCCGCACTGAGGGTGGAACTTTCGTCCGTGGTTGCTGTTGATGCAACTTGAGTAGTAGAGGCATTCTTATCGAGGACGGAGACGAATTCCCATCGCGAGGGATCGGAACCATCGCCATCGCTGCTGTGTTCTTCGTGAGTGGCATTACCACAGTCAACGGAAACGGCTTCTGGAACTTCTAGGGGGAATATGCCGGCAAAACGGCGAGTATCGGGTTTTGCGTGACGACTGCCGCGTAGATCAGTGTGGTTTTCAGTAGCGTCGATGTGGAGGTTGCGAGATATAGCGTTGGGGTGCTCAGATTGCATGCCAATTGAGGAGATGGACAGTACGCACTATCAGTGGTCGCGATGGCGGGTCGGATGTCAAGACCGGGTTTATATGGGGAGGGCAACTGGCGCTTTGACATTGTGGGTTGAACGTCCACACTTGGTTGTCGAAGTTCCGCACTGAGAATCCCCGTGGCTGAAAGGCAATGCAAGGGAGTCATACTGCTTTGGCATGCGCCCAATATAATGTGCGCCCTCGATACATATGTAGTCGTGATGCTGGTCCTTAACAAGTCGAACTTGGCTGGCCCGTCGGAGGGTCGTTGTCGTGGTCACAGTCCAACAAAGCGGATATGCCACACCCTAGGCTAGGGTTAGGGTCTAACCAAGTAGGGTTCACAACTTCTCTTTTGCTAAACGGCCAGCACGACCTGAACAATGACTGGCTCAGCCAGTGCGAGGGTCCGCATTCGTGGCAATCTTGTCCGCAGTCATCAGAACCTCATACCTGCACCCCGCACATTCCAAACCAGCTCACACCGCTCTCCCAGCTATCCAGGTCACATCCCCCTCAACGCCTTTGAAAATTCGTTCCTTACCGTAGGCGCCGCCCTCATGGCATTCATGGACCCAAGGCGTGGAGGTAAGCCCCCCAAGAATACCCAGTAATATTTTCGCCGTTGTTAACACGCTCTACTAGACATGGTAGCTGCCCTTGGCGAAGTTACTGCAGGTTCTACATTGCCAAGGTTGCGTGACACGATGCTTGACTCTCCGGAAGGACGTAGGATCCTCAAAGACCGCCCGCGCGTTAGCTCGAAGACCCTGGATTTACAGAGGCTGAAGGCACTTCCAGACGGGACGTTTGGAAGAGAATACACGAGATGGTTGGAAGCATGCAACGTCACCCCCGATTCACGGGAACCGGTTCGCTTTCTCTTCTCTTCAGTTGTCGTTACTGGATACCTTCTCACGTCCCCAGTAGGTTCGCTATATCGACGACCCAGAACTTGCCTACGTCATGCAGCGATACCGTGAAACTCACGATTTTTATCACGCCCTGTTTGGCCTCCGTGTCTCTGCTCTACCAGAACTCGCCCTCAAGGCATTTGAGCTTGCCAATTTAAGATTCCCCATGACCGCACTAGCACTTGGGGCTTCTGTCAAGATGAGGAAGACACAACGTGACAGGCTTTGGCATGAATTTGTACCATGGGGGATCAGGTGCGGTGGAAGTGCCAGATGCCTTTTGACAGTCTACTGGGAGGAGAGATGGGACCAAGAGGTCCAGGAGATAAAGAAAGAGCTTGGTGTGTGGGATCCACCAGGTGGGTTGAGTATCCATTATCCATGAACACTGGCAGCAGCTCCCTTCTGTCATGAATGATAATATCTTTAACAATGGATGAAAGCATATGAATGTGGATTCACCACCCTAAACACAAATAATGAGATTACCTATGTTCTATAAAAGTTGAATAGCTATGATATAAACCATCTGGACTCAGTTCCTTTAAGCCAAAGTAACACCTGCAGACATTGATTAGCTTCCACACCCTCTATGAGCACAAAACCCAAATGACACCTCCTTGTATCCATCACTCTTTATCCCTTTCTTCCATAGTCTTTGCCATCATTTCATCAAAAGTTGGAGTTGGATCCAAGTACTTTCCAATATCAACTTTTGGCTCCAGCAGATGGCTATTGGTCAAAACTCTGCATTTCATATACATGTATGCACCTCTAAGTCCCACAGTCATAATGTATGTTATTCTCAGGCTCTTCAAGTTCAATGCCAAGTCTTTAGCTATATACAGTATATGATATAGTATGTACACCATAGATAAATGCTTTTACAACTGTATGAAACAGTACAGTGCATCTTGTAATACTCATTTATTCACTTTGGATCCAAGACTTCCACCCTAAAAACTATAAGATTTTCTATGCTTTAACAGTGCACCATGTTGAAGTACACACATTTCCAGAATCCTCAGGGGTAGCAAAAACAATGTGTCTTGATGCCATTCCAAAGCACTCACCCTCTTTATCTACCTTTATATGACAAAGATAGGATTCTCTAGAAATCAAGCTTTACATGGTACATGTTAGACTTGAGCAAAGGATGGTAACAAGGGACTAACTTGGCCATGAAGCATGTTGCATAAACTATTTGAAGAGATGTTTGATTAATAAGGATAAATTTTGTATTAAAAATAGTGCACTCACTGCTACCCATAGGAAAAGTCATGAATAGATGTCCTGGTTCAAGCTGAGCTATTGTCCACTTGAGTTTTTTTGGTTAATCAATCTTGCAGGATTTAAAGAAAATGCCTACAAGGGTTGCTGTAATCCCAGCAGCTAGACTAGGACCAATATCTATCAGCAATATATTTACTCTGAAATCAATGCAACACACCCTGTTATAAGCCCAGTCTGGACACAAAACTTTGTAAGCCTTTTAACCAACAATTTCAATCTATATCTCAATAGTTAGCTTTGTCTTCAAGTCATTACCTAATCCAGCACCACTGACCTCATGGATGTAAAAGGACTACCTTTGTGCAAAATATAGCATATTGATCCAGCAATTGAAACATCTACTAGAATGGAGAGCCCCAGCCAAACAAGTATTGGCCACTATTGGATTTGATAAATATAGCAGATTTCCAGCAAAGATAGAACTTACAAATAAGACCACATTCCCATCAGAGACAATGCTAACAAATGATATATGTACATATAGATATTCATCCATTTTGAAATGAACCACCTACAAATATAGCATGGAGATGAATCCAAAGGCTATTTGAAATCAATCTCATCTCTAAACTAAAGAGTATATGGCCTTTACCTCCTTCAAGGATTAAAATAACACACTGAAGTAGGTTAGCATCATCTACTAAACATTTATTGAGTTATGCATACAAGCATCATTGAAACTCTTATATGAGCTGGATTCACTTCCACTAAAGATGTTATCAATCCCCATGTACTTAGAATGGGTATGTTCCACTACTCAGAGGTAGATGCGACTAATAAAAAATGCATGAACAAGACATCCAGTTATTACCTGAAGTTTACAAATTAGCCATTGTACCAAATTCTGAAGTTACCTATATTACACATATCCCAATATATAGTCCCAATTCCCTATCAACATGAGAACAATATTCAAGGGTCACATTGGGTTTCCATTGAAGAATTATTCACATACCATAAAGATTGCTTGGCTACCTCATGTGCCAGTGTGGAATTATTACTATGGGCAAGGACAGTCATGTGGCATGCTAGTGCACTTATGTTGAAAGTTTCAGAAGGGTCATGGTTTGGGTACTAGCTTACTTACATATCTGAAGCTTGAATCATCCTACTTTCATCAGTTGAGCCTTGGCCACTGCTTGCACCTGAAAACTGACCAGATGAATATGACCTATAGCATACTAACAGGTCAGCAATGAAGCTATCTGTACCCCTTGATATTACTCACAACACCCTTGATCCAAAGACGGTCACGACTATGATGGGGCGTCTTCCAAAAGTACAGCCCAACTTGGCCAGTCAATATTGCAAAGATACTGGTGTGACGAATGAATCAGGATTGGAATGAAAAGGAGTATGAGATTTACATAGACGTCAGTGTTAGGCCTGCTGACACTGTAGGGAGACGATTCTCTAAGTTCCCAGTGAAGTTGACCGACATTGTTAGTCGGAGTAGCCTGTGACAGGAGAATTTGTCAGTGCGAAGAAAAGATGCGAGGTATACATATACCCATAGCTACCGCTCGGACGCCCAAGGCCGTACATTCCATACCACAGTTGTGGGTGCGCAGCATGCAATGATGGTGCGATGATATTGATCAGCAGTGACTGGTGAACCAGTGCCAAATGGTCCCCGGCCCCACTACTTTCCCGCGGTGCTCTGGTTACTCGTCTGTGACTGTGACACAGGTTGGACGAGTCATCCGATAAACCCACACACTGCATCAACCCACTGATACTTTTATTCCCTGGGGATATACGAATAATTGATGGATGGAGGTTGTTCAGATAATGATGCACCATCCAAGCGACCTAGATCCTCTTCAACGAGGGTGGAGAGGCACCTCGCACGCGAGGGGGAAGCTCCCACGGTACAGGGACTAAGCGAAGACACAAAAAGAGCTTGAAGACCAAAGATGTGGAACGCCTGGTGCTCTTGATGATTTCTGATTCTATTCAGTCAACATGCTCGGCAGAGTGCTATTTACCCAATCAGCTAACGTTTTCTTCCCATTTCATATCAGTCGGACAACTCAGCTACATGTCGGCCTCGACTCCGGAAATGATTTCGATTCAATCTCACCGGGAGGATACCGACTGACAATCGGCCAAGGTGCTGCGGCAGACAACATCACGTTGTCTGAACTCCGAATAGGTATTAGCCAGGTAGCGCCGTAGAATCGTGGAAATTCATTTCATGCGCTCCAGATGACGCTAAGTTACAGATCAACCGGATGGATATATCGATAGGAACTCAAATCTTGATCATGTAACAAGTGGGTAGCTACCACAATATTCGGACAACCACGAAGGTACTGCACCACCTGATGTGAGACCACGATCCGGCCGGCCGCGACGCTACTACCACTTTCTATCCAGGAAGACGGCAGTTCTCAGAGATACCCTGAATGCCTGCAGAGTCCAAAGAAACAAAATGCGCCATCACCCTCCAAGGGCAAGGAAGACAAGGTAATCTCATCAGCCGCAGTTCGTATCTTGGGCTAACTAATTAAGGCTCCAGTTGCGAGGACCCTTGACTTGAAGAATGTGTGCGATCCCGTTTCTGCGAATCGACTAACATTGACGACGATGGTGTCTACTCGATCCTCGCACATTCCACACCAGCTCACATCGTCCTCCCACCTATCTAGGTCACATTCCCCTCAGCGCCTTTCAGAGTGCGTTCCTTACCGTAGGCGCTGCGGAGGTAAGCCCCCCAAGAATGCCTAGGAATATTTTCGCCGTTGTTAACACGCTCTAGACATGGTGGCGCCATTGGTGAAGCTACTGCAGGTTCTACATTGCCGAGGTTGCGTGACACGATGCTTGACCTTCCGGAACGACGTAGGATCCTCAAACACTACCCACGCGTTAGCTCGAAGACCCTGGATTTGTAGAGGCCGAAGGCACTTCCAGGCGGGACGTTTGAAAGAGAGTACATGAGATGGCTGGAAGCACGCAATGTTACCCCTGGCTCTCGGGAGCCAGTTCGCTTTTCAGTTGTCGTTACTGGATATCTTCTCCCATCCCCAGTAGGTTCATACCGACGACAGAGCTCCTATACAGCGTCATACAGCGATCTTGTGAAACTCACGATTTCTATCGCGCCCCGTTTAGTCTCCGTGTCTCTGCTCTACCAGAACTCGCCCTCAAGGCATTTGAGCTTGCCAATTCAAGGTTGCCCATGACTGCGCTAGCACTCGGAGCTTCTGTCAAGATGAGGAAGACACGATGTGACAGGCTCCGGCATGAGTTTGTACCATGAGGGATCAGGTATGGTGGAAGTGCCAGATGTCTTCTGACAGTCTACTGGGAGGAGAGATGGGACTAAGAATGCTGGGTATAAAGAAAGAGCTTAGTGGGGATCCACCACATGGGTTGAAATTTGAGTACCCATTCCCCATGAAAATGAGCAGCTGCTCCCTCACATCCATTTCATGGAATGATGACATTTTTTACAATGGAGAAAAGCATAACAATATGGATTCACTACCCTAGACATGAGTAATGAGGTTACCTACAGTATGTTCTACAGAAATCAATTAACTATGACATGAACCATCAGGACTCAGTCCCTTTGAGACAAAGTAACATCTGCAGGTATAATGATTGGCTCCCACACCCTCTATGGACACAAACACCACAATGACATCTATTTGTATCCATTCCCCTATATCCTTTTATTTCCTATGAAGCCAGTGCTTCTATTCCATCCCCCCTTTTCATATTGTAGGGGCAGCATGGTCTTATCCATAGTTCATGCACATATTCTGTTTTACATATACAATATGTATACTGTAGATTATTGGATGGTTATCACTTACACCAACTGTATGCAATACAAGGGTTCCTCAAGACTTGGTTTTTCATAATATTTACATACAGTATTTCCACTCTCATATTTGATCTGAGATGAATTTTTCAACTGAGATCCTCCACAGGCTTTGCTATTATTCTATCAAAAGCTGGAAGTTAGATCCAAGTACATGTTAAGATTAACTCTTGGCTTCAGCAGATACAGTAGCTATTGGTCAAAGCTCTGCATTTTACATAATCTCACAGTCATAACACATGTCACTCTCTCAGGTTCCATGCCATGTCTTTATATACACACACTCAGGTGCAGACTACAAGAAACAATATAATACATACTGTACAGTACATCTTGTGATACTCATTGATTCACTTCAGAAGAAGCAAGACTTTCATTCTAAGAACCATGAGATTTTCTATGTTTTAAAAGTACACCATATTAAAGCACACACCTTTCCAGAATGCTCAGGGGTAGTGAAAACCATAGTTCTTGTTTCCATCCCAAAGCATTCAACCTCTTCATCTACCTGTACATGACAAAGATAGGACTCTCTAGAAATCAAGCTTTATATGGTGCATGTTAGACTTGAACAAAGAATGATAACAAGGGGCTAACTTGGCCATGAGACATGTTGCATAAACTATTTGAAAAGGTGTTTAATTAATGAGAATAAAGTTTGTACTAAAAAAATATTGCACTCACTGCTACCCATAGGAAAAGTCATGAATAGATGTCCTGGTTCAAGCTGAGCTGCTGCCCACTTGAATGATCATTGGTCAATCAATCTTGCAGGATTTAAAGCAAATGCCTACAAGAATCACTGTAATCCCACCAGCTAGACTGGTGTCAATATCTAAGTATCAGTAACATGGTTACCTAGAAATTAATGCTACATACCCTGTTATAAGCCCAGTCTGGATGCAAAACTTTGTAAGTCTTTTAACCAACAACTGCAATCTATAGTTCAATAGTTAGTCTCATCTCAAGTCATAACTGAATCCAACACCACTAACCTCATGGATGCAAAAGGACCACCTTTTTGCAAAATATAACATGTTGATCCAGCAATTGAGACATCTGCTAGAATGGAGAGCCCCAGCCAAACAGGTATTGACCACTATTGGATTTGATGAATATAGCAGACTTCTAGCAAAGATAGAACTTACAAATAAGACCACATGTCCAGATCTTGCAACACTAGAGATAATGCTAACAAATGAGATATATAAGAATAGGTCATCCAATTCATTCACTTTGAAATGAACCACCTACAAATATAGCATGGAGATTAATCCAAAAGCTATTTTCAAATCAATATAACTTCTATACTGAAGAGTATATGGCCTTTACCTCCTTCAAGGATTAAAACAACACACTGAAGTAGGTTAGCATCATCTACAAAACATTCATTGATTATACATACAAGCACTATTGAGATCCTTATGTGAGTTGAATTCATGGCCACTAAAGATTTACAGTATCAATCCCCACATACTTGGAATGAACATATTCCACTACTTACAGAGGTAGATGCGACTAATAAAAAATGCATGCACAAGACATTCAGTTGTTACCTGAAGCTTACAAATTAGCCATTGTACTAAATTCTGAAGTTACCTGTATTACACATGTCCCAACATATAGTCCTGTCTCCCTACCAATAATATTCAAGGGTCACATTTAAATTTCATTGAAGAATTATTCACATACCATAACCATTTCTCAGCCAGCTCATGGGCCAGTGCCTGATCACTACTGTGGGCAAGAACAGTCATATGACATGCCAGTGCCCTTATGTTGAAAGTTCCAGAAGGATCATGGTTTAGGTACTAGCCTACTTACATCTCCAAAGCTTGGATGATCCTACTTTCCGAGTCATCAGTTAATCCTTGGTCACTTGCATCTGAAAACTAACCAAATGAATATGACCTATAGCATAGCAGGTCAGTGATGAAGCTGTCTACGCGTCCTAGCATTACTCACAATACCCTTAATCCAAAGACGGTCACGACTATGAACGGGCGTCTTCCAAAAGTACAGCCCAACTTGGCCGGTCAATATCGCGAAGACACTGATATGATGAATGAATCAGGATTGAAATGAAAAGGAGCATGAGAATCACATAGACGTCAGTGATAGACCTGCAGACAGTGTAGGAAGACGATTCTTCAAGTTCCCGGTGAGATCGAGCAAATATGGCAGCAAGGACATTGTTAGTCGGAGTAGCCTGCGACAGGAGAATTCGTCAGTGCAAAGAAAAACTAGATGCGAGCTATATACATATATCGCTCGGACACCTGAAGCCGTACGTGCCTCGGTGCGCAGCATTCAGCGACGGATCGCTCCGTGAGCGCTCAGCGCTAGGCAAGCACCCCGGGCCGGTCCAAGGAGGGGGCGCTCGGATGTGTATTCATTGTGAATGTCTGTGACTGTGACACAGGCTGGACCTCCTCTAACCCACACATTTTGACCACGACCCGGCTGCCCACGACGCTACTACCATTTCCCTATCATTTCCAAATCAAAGAGTTCAAGGGAGACAGCAATTTTTAGAGATACCCAGAATGCCTCCAAAGAAACAAAATGTACCATCATCTTCCAAGGTGAAGGACGACAAGGTGATCGCATTAGTCGCAGTTCATATCTTGGACTGACTAATCAAGGCTCCTTGCGAAGACCTTTGGCTTGAAGAATGTGTGCAATCTCATTTCTGCAGACCGACTGACATCGACAACGATGATTTTATAGAAAAATAAGTCGGCCAAAGTCCAGAAACAGGTACAACAGATCCAGGCGCAGGCTGCCGTGTCGGGGAAGTCCAGGGAGGCGCTCGCAAAGGAAAAGGAAAAAGAGTTGCGAGCCAAGGCTAAATTGGAGGAGGAGAAGCGCAAAAAAGAGGAAGCTGCCTTGTTCAAGCCCGTGCAAGCACAGAAAATACCCTTCGGCGTTGATCCGAAGACCGTCCTCTGCGCATTCTACAAGGCTGGCAACTGTGAGAAGGGTACCAAGTGCAAGTTCAGTCATGATCTCGATGTTGGACGGAAGGTGGAGAAAAAAAACCTCTACGAAGACAACCGGGAGGAGAAGATGCAGGGTGCGTAAAGCTTATTCCGTCATGGATATTAACGTGTGTCGAACCAAATGCCACAGACACGATGGAGAGCTGGGATGAGGCGAAATTGCGAAGTGTAGTGTCGTCGAAGCATGGCAATCCGCGAACCACAACAGACGTGTGTAATAACGACCCTCGGTGTGCCTTACTCATGCAGATGTGTAGATCGTTTGCAAATACTTTATCGAGGCCATTGAAACGAATAAGTATGCAATCTTTCTCAGTACCCACTGTACCCTGATTCCGTTTTGTAGGTTTGGATGGTTCTGGGAATGTCCAAACGGTGGGGAGAAGTGCCAGTACCGCCATGCATTGCCTCCCGGCTTCGTCCTGAAATCTGAGAGAAAGGCTGCGGAGGAGGCTGCAAAAGCCAACGTGATATCGCTCGAGGAATTCCTAGAGACAGAGGTAGACTTCTACGCCGCGAGAAGATAGGGTACTCATTATGTTTTAGCGGCACAAACTGGGTTCCAATCTCACACCGGTTACTCCTGAAACTTTTGCTATCTGGAAGAAGACACGAATGGACAAGAAGGAGGCAGAAGCAGAAGCATTGCGCAAAGCCAAGGAAACTCAACATGCAGCAGGCAAGATCACTGGCATGAGCGGTAGAGACCTGGTAAGTCTTGGTTTGGGTTCTGATGGCTCCGTTGACCTGGGTTCAGTTCCAATACAACCCGGAGTGGTTCGAAGATCAAGACGAGGGAGATGGGTCAGACGACTTCGATCTCACCGTATACAGACGCGATGAAGAGGAAGCATACGCGGAGTCTCGGCAGACGGAGCGAGGCATCAACGATCTGCATTTGTATGAAAACGACGATGCGAACGAGGAGAGTAAAGGAGGCGGATCTACAGGTGACAAGTAGCTCACCCTTTCCAACGTCCTACTACACTTGTTGTCTGCACTCAAATACCATGCATGCACTCGTAAATTCGTGCACCCGATTGAATTGTTCAGTCGCCTGAGTCGTGTGACCAGTCCCGGACTCGAGGTTCTTCTGGCCGTGACTCAGTGCGCGTGTCCTACATTTCAGTCGGCGTTGTCTCGTAATTTCGTCTCTTTCCGTTTCCTTCTAGTACGAACACAAAGGTTGTACTTACTGTTGCCATGTCTCGTGTGCCTCAGCCAGCTTCCTCTTCCAGACCAACAGTCAAAACTGCTTTGGTTCCACCAACCTCTCGAAGTTCTCGGGCACCGTCCCCATCCAAACCATCCGCGAGTGCAGTAGCACCCCCCTCGACCCCTCGCATCCGCACAAAGTCGATCCCGAAGTCGCCTTCCAAGTCGATCCGTCGAGCTCCACCCGAAGAAGAGATCCCAACTCCCAGACTACCTCTTAACATCAAAGAAGCCATCGCGCTCAAGCGTGCAGAAGCTAAAAAGGCGGCTGCTAGACCCGTTGTCAGCAAAGGTGTTGGCTTTGATAGCTTCGACACCTTGGAGGATGCTATTCCCGGTGGCAGTCCGACCAAGAAAGAGGTGGATGAGAATGCTGATCTCGGTCGGTGGTCCGTGAAGGAAGCCATTGAGCGTGCCCGCAGTACAGGTGTGGACGTCGGTGCTCTCTTGCACCCGGAAAGCTTACCTGACAAGATTTCTACGGCAGGTTCAATCAATCTTGTCTCACGTTCATTGCCATGCCTGCCGTCTGCTTTGTTTGAGATCCATCTGGGAGTAAAGCCCGACGTGCTGAAGTCAGTTCCTCAGGAGCCTCCGATAGGTTCCTCAGAGATCCCGGGAAAACGATCCGGACAACGTGGAGGTCCCGCATGGTTCCAAGCACAGGACCTACAAGTGCTGAAAGCATGGAACAATGAAATTGTCGACATCCAACACGAGATCTCACTCTTTGGATCACTCAAGTCCGTCGATGTATGTTTTTTCTGCTTGTTATCAATGCACGTTACTAACTACCACGAAAGCTGCATCAAAACAAGATCTGTGCTCTACCCGACAGTTTTGCTGACTTGACAGCCCTCACTACCCTAGATCTCTCATATAACTCGTTAACGTCGGTTCCTATTAATGTCTTCTCACTCCCCGCCCTTTCTACATTGAATCTGTCACATAACGCTCTTGTCGCCCTGCCATTTGGTGAACCGTTTTCAGGCTCTTCCCGTCGATCGCGAACAGACACTTATAGCTCCGGAGGATTCTTTGGCCCAGTGATCACCCGGGCTAATGTACCATTGCCACGCCTCCTGTCGCTAGACGTGTCTTTCAATAAGCTGACCACTTCCACCATCGACCACAAGAATCTTCCCTCTGGCCTGACCAAGGTTGACTTGTCCTCCAATCCTATCGCTTCAGGGAACTCTGATTCCTTGGCCTTCATTCGTGCCTTTGGGGGCCTCATTCAGTTGAAGGAACTTCGCCTAGCAAACACGGACATCGGGGACGACGCCTTTCCGCCCACCCTCCTCGCTGGGGATGTTTCTCGGAGTTTCTCCTCATTGTGCGTTCTCGATCTCGAAGAGACGCGCGCGACCACTGCAACCGTAGCGTTGGCATTTGCTGGTTTGAAACAGTCACTCGTGTTTGATGTGACGGCAGATGAACCACCAGAAGGCACTCTCAGGATAACTGTAGGAAAGAAGGTCCTGAAGGAAGCCTGGGAGATTGAAGCTGAGCGCAGGGCGAGACACAGGAGTGGAAGGTCCCTGGCAGACGGAGGTCCAACGAGAGAGATCGCGGATCCCCCCTTACACGAAGCGCCACCAAAGGAAGCATGGGAGATCGAAGCAGAACAGGGCTTGTTGACCGAAGGCGGTCGGAGACGTGCAAGAGCGGCAGAGGCGGCAGCAGCCCAATCTTCGGTCGCAACAGAGAGTACTCTGTCCTCGCAAGGAAAACGAAGTTCGGTCATTGGTATCGGTCGTCCAAGCTCACCCCCTCCGCAATCATCGTCATTCAACTTGAACAACCCTCAGTACTACCACGCGGCTACCCAGACGCTCACACTCCCGCCTTCGGCGCCCCCGGCGAGATCGCACACAAGATCCTTTTCTCTCGCTGCGTCCGCCTTGAATGCGTATGCCATCCCTGGAAAAACCGATATTGCATTGCCTACGCCGAGTTTCCCTATCGCGGCGATATCTTCACAGTCCTTCGTACACACGCTCAAGATCCTCATTCTCAGCAATAGGAAACTAGACCTGTCCGTCTCGTTACCTCCTTGCCGACCCGAAATGGACGTCGGGCTGATACCAACTCTGGAAGAACTTGCCTTGGATGGATGCGGTTTCGGCGATAACATCTCAGTGACACGCCAGGTCGAAGGCAGCGCAACCCCGATAAAATTAAATGAACCACTTTTGCCTTTGCTCGTGCGGCTGTTTCCTAACCTGAGAGCGCTGGACGTGTCGTATAACGCGCTGACGTCCGCCGCACTGCAAAAAGACGTGTTGATCGGCCTCATCATGGCATCGGTTCAGGACACCGCCGTCAGTCGTACAGGATTGAGGCACCTCCGGCTCCGAGGGAACCATATCACAGTGCTCGATGGCTTTCTGCAAGTAGCAGAGATCTTCAAGGGTCATCGCTCTGTCCCCGATTGGAAACTCGAGGAATTAGACCTGAGGGATAACGAAATTTCCAAACTGCCCCCGGAACTCGGCTTGTTACCACTGGACGTCTTTCTAGTGGATGGGAATGTGTAAGTTACCGGTTCTGTGTTGCTTTACGGCGTACTCATCACGGGCTTGTTATTTCCTCCATTCCCCATCAAGTTTCCGAATTCCTCAAAGGAGAATTTGGGAACGTGAAGGGACCAAGGGCCTACTGAGCTGGTTGCGCGGGCGCATAGAATGATGTACGCCATGGCCCATCAGGCTTGCTATTCATGTAATAGCCCATAGCTTGATGGAGCATTACATGACTTCAATATATGGATCTGACAAACTCCGAGAGCAATAAGAACGCGAGTCCAGAGACTCGAAACACCGAGAAATGATCTAGAACCGGATGAGTCTGCAGTGTCTGTTTAACATAACGCAAGGTATGCCATTGTCAAATTCGCCGAGTGGATATCTTACAATTAATACTTGCTGTAGTTTTACATCCTGTGTTTCTTGGCAAACTGGCACGCCTCGGCAGCAATATGTGATAATGTTGTAGCCCTGAACGTCTCAGAATACTGGTTGCCATTCCAGAAGGAGGGCACTTGAGACCGGAACTCACGGAGGCCTAGATCTCAGGGTTCAACAGCGCCATAGCCAAAGGCTACCCATTGGTTTTTTATATGTGCCTGCTCACTTCTGACAGCGCTCGCGTCCTTTTGGACATGTAGTCAACGGCAAGCCCTTTGGCCACTGAGATTAACAAGAGCGAATGCAGGAACCTGCAAAGGCTCGCTTTCTCACTCTCGTCGCATGCATACGACCCCAAAGATAAGAGTGATCTTGCGGGTGCGATCATTCGATGTCCAAAAACCCGCAGTAACACAATGATTTGCGTCGGTTTCCGACGGGCAACGACGGGATGTACGATGCACAGGACCACAAGACCGAAATTAGGTCAAGGCCATGACAAAACTGCAGAATTAGTTCACACCATTCCTATAAAGCTACGCACTGCGAACCTGCGAGTCAGGCGAATAGGCGACGAAGATAAGGTATCATGTCGTTGACCTGTGAAACCACTGATGTGGGAAACGTACGCGCCGACAGCCTTTTGTGGGTGCCCAGAAAGCCTTTGTCATAAAAGCAAAGTACACTGAAACATGGACAGCGTAAGGTTTTGATGACATGATACTCAAGACCCCCCATCCACGCTGCTGCGAGTTCGTCCACTAGTTGATTGATTCGCAGATTATTATGAGTGTTAGACAACGGCGGTGCATTAGGTGAAACCTTGGGCGCCGACTTGCGTACGCACAAGGACTGTCCAAGACTCTCACCAAGAGTTTTCTTCGCATGAGGCAAGAAAGTGAATTCCAAGTTCAAGCTGCGTTCATGTCAACGGCGCATTTATCGAGGGTGCTGACCCGCGCTTTCCATTACATTGTCCGATGCTGACTGTTGGGCCCACATGTCATGGTACAACCCACCCAGACGTAATAGTTCCTCGTGTGTGCCCTGCTCTACGACTTGACCCTCCCTGAGAACTATGATCAAGTCTATGGGTATCGATATCGCGTTTTTTGAAATTAGCACTGCCGTGAGACTTGACGGCCAGGAAAAACTTGCCTGCTTCGACTACGGTGCGCAGTCTATGTGCGATAAATATACTTGTCCTCCCACTGTGAAATAGAGTGTTATTAATGCTCTTCATGATCTCCGCCTCGGTGTTCGCATCAAGGGCGGATGTCTAAGCGGGCCATGCGTCAATAACAAGCATGAATCACGTAGCTCGGATGGTCATTCTCACAGCTTCGTCGAAAAACAAAATCGGCGGGTCCTTCAACAATACACGCGCGATTGCCAGCCGTTGCTTCTCGCCCCCCGAAATCATGAGCCCTCGCTCACCAACAGTCGTCCGATACCCATCTGGCAGACTCATGATGGCATCATGCACGCTTGCCTGGGCGGTAGCCGTTTTCACTTCTTCATCCGTTGCATCAAGGCGTCCGTACCGCACATTATGCATGATGTCGGAGTGGAAAAGAGGTGTATCCTGTGGAACAACGCCTACCGCTCGACGGAGGCTCTCCATCTGTACGTCTTGAATGTCTTGGTCGTCAATGAGGATGCGACCAGAAGAAGGATCGTAGAATCTGAACAGAAGCCGGAAGACGGTGGATTTACCACAGCCCGAGGGTCCTACGATAGCCACCTTCTTGCCAGCTGGGACGGTGAACGAAAGATCGCGGAATATAAGACGGTCGGGATGATATCCAAAATTGACATTTTCGAAGCGAATGGAACCGCCGCTGAGCGCCAACGGTTGTGCCCCACGCTTGTCCTGCGTGACAATAAGATGCGAGACTGGGGAATTGTCGAGACACCTACCCTCGCTGGTGCATTCTCGGTTTGGAGAGTGAACAATACCTCCATATCCAACAGATTCTGTCGGAGCTCACGGTATATGCTCCCCAAGAAGTTGAGGGGAAGAGATAATTGAAAGATCAACTGATTGACCATGACGAGATCACCAATAGTCATAGTCCCTGCGCATCGTTTCATCAAACTAATTGGACGACCCAACTGACGACATTCTCACCGTTCAGCACCCCTTGGGCAGCCAAAAACATGGTCGCTGTCAATGCTGTAGAGAATATCACGTTTTGGCCCGAATTCAGATACGCCAAGGAAGTGGTGATCAAGACAGACGATTTCTCGTACTGCTTCAGATGACGGTCATATTGAGCGATCTCGAATTTCTCATTGTTGAAGTGCTGCAGAATGGATCGTAAGTGGATCAAAGGGAAATGAATAGAGGTACGGACCTTGACTGCCTCATAGTTAATGAGAGAGTCGACAGCTGATGAAGCAGCCATATTGTCGGCTTTGTTCGCATTGCGCCGAAACTGGGTTCTACCGATCGAGTGAGAATGTGGTAGGAACGCGCGCTCGCTCGTGCTGACCTCCAAGAAGTGGTTCGGACGGTAAACCAGGTATATGCGGCTAGGGTGGTTGCAGTTATCGCGGCAAAGTCCCAGCCAAATTTATACGTCTAAGAAGCAATCCAGAAAGACGGTGACGAAGAGGCGGCCAGACCTACGAGGATGCCGCACACCATGGATATCTCCAAGGCAGTGGGGGCAATACGGAACAGGATAGCCTGTAGCATGAATGTGATACCCCTGTGGACCTATGAGGGAAAAGGCGATGATGAATATGGGCCAACCATACTTTGTTCCACGATCGATGGCACGGGTGAGACCACCGGTTTGTCGAGAGAGATGGAACTTGAGGTTGAGGTTGAGCAAGTGCTCGAAAGTTTCACGAGAGACCTTGCGTATGGCACGCTGACCGATGTTGGCGAACACTGCATTCAACAGTTCGCCGAATACGGTCGCTCCGATGCGGGCGGTGCCGTCTGAAGAGAGCGTGAGATGGGGGTATGTGAGGAGGTGGCTACGCACAGCCGAGGATGAGGGAGCCCGCGACGACCCAGACAGTGGAAGTAGACGAGACATCGAGATTGAGAGCGTCAATGACATTCTTGAATAATTGTGGGACTTGTACGTTCAAGACCTGTGGAGGAGGATGAATGGCAATCGCGAATAAGGGAGGTAAAGGAACCTTTCCGCTGATCAGGAGGGCGAAGCCGAGAACGACGCGAAGACGGGTATTCCAGTCATGCTTTGGCCAGACGTTGCCAATGAGCTTGCGGACGACCATCCAGTCCTTACGCCGCTGTTCTTTGGGCGTGACGTGTTCGGAGCCATGTTGGTTGCGGAGGCGAGGAAAGGTGGAGAATTGGAGAGTCAGCGAAGTGGAAGGGCGAGGACGGAAGCGGTGGAGGCAGAGGAGGGACTGCCTTTGGCTTGTGGATAGAGAAACCCTCGAGAACACAGCGCGACGGCACACGCCAACCAACATGGAGTGCGGTCGAGTACAGCCAGCAGTAAATCAGAGTAAATACATATTCGACATTCCATCACGAAATGGAGATACAGAACTCAATTCACGCGTACGGATACACTATCATTTCCAGAGCACAAACATCAATTTATGTAGAGCGATGGAAATGCAAACTAACAGTGGCAATGGTGTCAGCTACAAACATGTAGTAGTACAACGATGCAATACAGCCCGCAGTGCCAGCGAGAGAAAATGGACATGAGATCGAAACAGAAAATCCGCATGTGTTGCTTCAGTGTCTCTGGGAGCCAATACCCCGACTGGGCAAGATAAACCGTGTGTTCATGCCCATGCGTTGCCGCCCCACCACCTCTTGTCTGCCCCTCTGACAGCCCATTCTGAAACGCTGTCTGTCGTGGCAACGTATATCATCCCGCCACGAGGATCGAAACACGTTCCCGCAATATCTAGATCCGCATTTTGTATCTGCTCTGCCACAAAATTGGCGCGCGTAGCCGTTCGGCGGCTGGTGTGAGGCGAGTGGCGGCTGTTCGAGGCGCGCGCAAGGGCGATGTTGCGAGGCGGCGATGGTGACGTCTGCAATGGAAGGTGGACGGAAGGTGGCGGAGAAGACGAGCGGGAAGGTGCACGCGAAACACAATCCGTTTCTGGTTCGTCAACATCCATGCCGTCCACGTCCCCACCATCGCCATCAACGTCATTGTTGCCATATACGTGTGGGTTGGCAGTGCCTCGCGATGCAGGCTGTGAATACACATCTGTCCGATGTGACTGTGCAAGATATGCTCGGAGTGCTCGACGAGAAAATGCTTCTCGAATGTTTTCTTGGACCGCGCTGTCCCCATGAGGAGGCGCGCCAAGAACTTCCCCGTAGCTATAGTTCCCACCGTCCTCGCCGTCCCGCCGCCGCAGAATGCGATGTGAAGGTCTCCGCGTGGCCAAGGGTCCGTTGTTGGGGAATGAATTGATGTGAAAACTTTCTTCTAGTGTGCGAATTGCACGCGGTGGCTGCGCAATTTGCCTGATGGGTGGTGTGGCAGAGAGATGGGTCGCATCAGACGGTGCGGGTGATATCGATAAAGGACAGGGCGACGTCAAACGCGACACCTCTCGTCCTGCGACGTTAGGTATGCGGATGATGTCCTCTGTCTCGAAAGTGCGAGCATCAATCACATGGAGGAGGCTTGTATGCTAAGAGAAATGTAAGCAGAACCGCGCATATTCGAACACCAAGGCGACTCTGACCTCTGTGAATGTCATAATCTCATGTCCAGGACGACCATGTGTACCGCCGGCACCAAACTTGATACTCCGGGCACCCCAGCCGGGGGCCTTCGAGTTACCTCTTGTCCAATCCCACGGGTCATCACTGAGCATGCTGCTTTCTTCGCCATTCCCAAGGTGTCCAACCGGCAACCTGCTTTTGTCTGTTTGAATGACTTTTATCGGCTTCGTGCTTCGCACGTCCCAGACAGCGACGACGCCTTCTTGGGAAGCAACCGCAAACTTCATACCGTCGTGTGAGAATGCAGTGGAGAAGGATGCAGAAAGCGAGGATGGGTAGAGTCTGGCGTTGGGAGGTGGAACATTGAGGGTGACTATAGGAGCGAACGTGATGCAAGGGCCACCAGTGAGCTGATGGAGATAGATCCGTGGGGAATCCCCGACAGAGAGGAGCGTTCTCCCATCTGGGGATATCGAGGCTAGAGAGGAATAGGATATCAGTGCAAAGAACGAAAAGGGGGGCACAACGCGCACAATGGTTGATAGGCTCTTCGAGCTTCAAGTTTCCGGATTGCCGAAGGTCCTTTGGGGAAGATTCACCGCGGACAGCAATGTCGTAGAAGCGTACCGTGCAATCGTTGTTGCTGACTACGAGGCGGGGTTCCACGCTGCTCTCCGCGGACCTCGTCAAGCTCAGAGAGCTGAGTAAGACAGAGTTGTTTATCGAACCGTGAAGCTTCCTGTAGTACTGCCAGATTGCATTGTTGCAACGTAGCCGAGGGGACGGATCTTCCCTCCTTTGGGATCGTGAGGAAGGCTGATGGAGGGATAGGTGAATTTCTGCCTCCTGGCCACCAGCAGCGAGGAGGGTCGTGTCCGAATCAGAGACATGAACGGAGGCGAGAGTGTTTGGGTTGAACGAAAGGTCTGCGATGCTCCGGACGGTCTAGTGTGTGCGAGCGGGATGTGAGGACCTGGGTAGGGGGAAAGTGGGAGGTACACACGATATCTGGAGCGTAGAGATCATGCTCTACGACGGAGTATCCTTGTACATAGTTAACTAGACCTGGCTCCCGAGGGCAAATGATGAGATCGCGCAGCTGGCTAGACGAGAAGAGGTGGGGTATGAGGGTGGCTGGCAGCGAGCATATGGATAGCAAGGAAAGCGACGTACACATGGCCGATGGTTACGTCGGCGGGTGCGATGTTGGTCGGTGTCGTCGATGCCAACGGTGAGGAGTGGCGGGCCATGACGAGCCCGGTTGACCTGTCGGTGGTGACGTTCAGCTGCATCCGCGACGACATGGACCCTCGGTCCGTCCCTTATGCGATTGTCACGTGATCTTAAACCTGAGTCACTGCAGTTGTTTTGCATTGCAAGTTCGTTCTCAACGATGTCGATGAGCACCGATGAACCTACCCCAGTTGTCACGGCAGCAAAGCCAAAGCCCACCAAAAAGCTAAAGCCAGCCAGAAAACAAGTCAAAGCTGGCGACGTCGAAAAGAAAGAGACCGTGCAGACCGGCAAAGAGTACAGTCAGTCTTTTCGGTATATGCGGGTTGATGTCTCCCCTAACAAAGTACAACAGATATCTGGTACAACAAATGGGCCGGTGGAGACCGCGAAGACAACTACTCAAAGTGAGAGTCGCCGCCAGGTTTGTTCATGCGTGGGATTAACAATACCTCAGCAAAGTAAAGTCACAGACGCGGTGCAACATCAAGAAAGACAGTGGCCTCACTCGTGCCAATCAAACTGGCATAAGATATTGTTGTCTCTTCTTTGCCCGCGGTTGTTGTCCCTATGGCTGGGAATGCAACTATCTCCACGTCCTTCCCGACCCAAACGACGCTCTACCTGACAGCTCGAAAGACTGCTTTGCCAGAGACAAATTTGCTGATTACCGAGACGATATGGGCGGTGTGGGTAGCTTCAACCGTCAAAATCGCACATTGTACGTGGGTCGAATCAAGGAGACTGGACCTGGACCTGAGACTGAGGAAATTGTCAACCGTCACTTCAAAGAGTGGGGGGAGATCGAGCGAAGTACGTCTATGTTTGGATTGCATGTTGATGGGAGGCTGATATCTACTAGTTCGGGTTTTGCAGTATCGAAGTGTTGCTTTCGTGACTTATGTATCAGAGCTGAGCGCTCAATTTGCCAAGGAAGGGATGGCGTGTCAATCACTAGACAATGACGAAATCCTCAATGTACGATGGGCCACCGAAGATCCTAACCCCGTCCAAAAGGTGGCTGAGAAACGTCGTCTGGAAGAACAGGGGCAAGAGGCCATCAAAGCCCGCATGGATCCCCGTATCGTCGAAGCGATGCGGGCAGTGCGAGCTCTCGAGGACGGTGACGTGCTTGACGACGAGGGACAAGTGCTGGACCCAGAAGACAGTGACTCTGAGGGTACTAATCCGCATAACCTGAAACGGAGGAGGGTAGAATTCTCACCACCAGCATCCCTGAACGAGGAGCTGTCCGAACCGATGGGGCTACTCAGTGCTGATACGCTGGAGGGACTGAAGTATTTTGCCGAGATACGGAATCGGAATGGATCAGCACAGTCCCCAAATGTATCGCTGGCCAAACCGGGGACAGCGGGGTTAGGCCTGGCAGATTATGGGAGTGATGGCGACGACTGAGTATGTCTTTTTTCTCATTACGTTACCGATATAACGGGTGTTAACATGCTCATAGGACCTCAGCTTTGTTGTATTTCGCGCTGGAATGACGTTTATCGAAGCCCACACCCACGACCGAGGCGAGCCTTCCATCGGAGAGGTGGCGCGTGCCTTGGCCCTTGGCAGCCCTCCAACCGAAGCCTCGTGCAACTTCATAGGGTCACAGCCACACCTGCCAATATTCATATTTTTGCCAACTCCCGTCTGGTAGTTCCGGAGGAGCGAAAGTAGCGCCTTACCAATTGGAAGTACGTGATCACACGAAACGTTCCCTGTACACGTTGCAAACTCGTGGGTGTAAAAAAAAAGTTGAGACACTGAAATTAAGACATGGCTGGCTTTCTCTAGTGGAACACAGAAGAGGCAGGTGATGCACAGACCTATGGGAAGCGGAGCGCCCAGTATCCTTGGTTGTCGGATGAAAGCAGTGTTAGGACCCACAATTGAAAGAACACGCTTCTCGACATGGGGTGAGCCTGCCAACTGCGATTGGCAGGATGAAATTGGATGGGTGGATGTTTCTGCCGCATGGATGGGGTGGACAACGGCGGCGGGTGACATTGGCAGGGGTTGGCGTGGTCACGTGATGGGATGGCGGTGTTTAGTGGTTGTTCTGGAAATGTTCACAGCCTTTGACATCGAAGTTGAGCTCGTTGGCTATCCGCTTCGCCTTTTCTCGTTTCTTTCGAAGAAAAGGCTATACTCAGATTTCGATTGAGAACTTGTCTCGCGTCCGTCTTTCCCCAGCCCTCTACACATGACCTCAACCAGCCATCATTTTGGCCCCACTTGCCCACACATTTCGCCTACATCGCCCTCCCGATGACTTGTTCCCCCTCCTTCTCTCCCGATCGGCCAGCGGGTGACTGGCCTCATTGATCCTTCCCCTTTTCATGGGCGCCTTGTACTGGCGCATTTTTAGGTTTTGCATGGCCGCTCACCCAACGTTGACGCTTACCACGCTCACCCTTCAAAATTGGGAATTTGTGGGCGCCCCCCTATATAACATCCTGATCTCCCTCTATCCCAACGCGTCACGCACAACCTCATATTCTCCTCTCCCCCCACACCAAAGCGCCTCCTATGAACAACATCCCCTCTTCGTCTGCACAACCTGTCCCGTCTATCCGCATTCATAATGCAGATGAGGCTCCCTCACTGTATGTGTACATGCTGTATTGACACGTCCCTGTCAGCTCATCACTCTCTTCAGGTTCGATGGTGTCAATATGTTCTCAGACATTTACAATGTCTACAACTTCGTTTCCGAGGATACTAGCCTTTATTCCTGTTCCCAAGGCTTACCGTCAGACTGTAAGCTGCACTCGATGTGTGTCGACGCGCCACACTCACATCTTACAGACCTCCCCACAAACCCCATCCCTCACCCCTCAGCTGAGCTTGAGGATATTCCAGAGCTTTCCCACCTCACTACAACGAGTCAGTATCTTACCGGCCATGGCTATTCCCTCCCATACCCGACCATCGTACAAGGGGACGGTGCCACTACTTCCGCTGATGGGGGACTTTCACCGTCCAGCCTTGGCAGCCCCATTCCCTCGCCCACCTCCTCCTTCGGCAGTTCATTGTCTCCCTCGTCGCTTTATGACACTCTTGCACTCTCAGACTGCGAATCACCTCTCTCTCCTTCCCCCACCACACCCGATCAGCATTTCCCCTGGGGTTTGAACCATCAGAGCAGCGAGTCTTTGGTACTGCACCCTTTCGTGGGGTCTTTCTCCAACCTCCCTCCCAGCTCCCTGGGTCCGCAGACCGGCCCTCAGCGTCCGCGCTCAAGGTCATCACCTTCTCGCCATGTACCTGTAGCTAGCAAGGCAATGCTTGAGGCCAATGGTCGACGTCGCCGTCACCCCGCACAGTTTGAGTGCGGGGATTGTGGGCAAACATTCACTGCGCTATTCTCACTCAAACGTAAGTTTCCTCCTTGCTGTCTGGCTTCAACCTCAATAACGCCACATCTCAGGTCATGAGCAATCGCACACTGGGGAGCGCCCTTTTGCGTGCAACATCCCCGGCTGCCACCAACGATTCTTCAACAGCAGCGATTGCAAACGTCATGAGAAGAGCAAGAAGCGACACAAGGACCTGTTGATGGCCTGATCGGTATCCTGCGTGGCGGCGTGTCGATCGATCGAGAAACGGCCGATCGCTAGATGACAACATTCCCGGAATCCTTGACCCCGTCTCAGCATCTATCTACATTGCATCTCCAAGTTTTCAACTCTCATAATTAAATAGCCAGCATTACGGACGGGACGAAATGATACCCTTGATAATACCCTAACTACCGATGCCCTTGTTTTGCTAGCCCCCTCTCTCTTTTTTGTTTTGTTTTGTGTATGTCTGTGCATCCAGCAACTCTGTATTAACTAGATGGCGATAGCGATGAATTAATGACTTCGTGATGACAGACGAATCGGGGAATCGTACATGACTCAGTCAAGTGTACAGTCGGTAGCCGGCAACAATTCCTAGTCATTCTGTGTCACATTCGGCCACTTCCGTGTGCACCGCAGCGGCGAGCCGTACCACATGGTCACTTATCAGAACCTCATATGCCCAGTCCAGGTTGACTGCGGGAGAGCATTGTTCACATCGAGTACCATTTAAACATCAAATGAACCCCGGATGGATAAGATACCGCGATCGCATCCAGAACTACCCATCCTAGTCAAACCCCAACAGACACTCAGAAACAAAGTACCCGAACGGTAAGAACACAAAGTATCACAACTACGTAGGCCGCAGTCTCCGCAGCTGTGTGAATGCAAAGGTGTCGACGCAGTTGAGTCCGAGGACTTGATACAATCAGGCTCTCCGGACATCTGGGGCGGTCGACCTAAACGCAAAAACAAAACGGGCGCACGAAACCAAGTTGGTCAACATGGACACATCACTCCACGTTTTTACGTACCAGGTCTGGGGGTGGGGTGCTCGGCTCGTTCCGCGCGGATGGCGTCGTCTGCGCTCTGCGGATGAGAAACGCCGCAGTCGATACGATAGGCACGGTCAAGATACAAGCTCCGAGGGCACCCGCGCGAGCAGCGCGCGTAGCATCAAGCGGCGTGCCGTCGTCGGGACGTGTACGTCGTAGGATCATGACCCCTGCCGAACAAGCTGCGGCGCAGACGGCAATCGCGGATGCGAGCTCGAGGAGAAAAATGATGTGGCGTGATAGGGCGCTTCGAAGCTTGAGACCGCCAAGAAACGCGATGAGTGATACGGCCGCAAGCGTGGCGGGCCCTATCACGGTGATCCCACCGAGGGATCCGGCTTCCAAGGATGACAAAAGGGGTGGCTGGTAACCATTGTATTTGGCAGCTCTGAGCACTGCATGACCAACGAAAAGGTTGAGCGAGCCATCAAGGGTGCCGATCAGTAAAACGCAGGTCGAAAAGAATATGAGCCGGATCACGAGCTCGGCAGCAGAGCGAAAAAAGAGGGTGAAGCCGAAAGCCGCCCACCAGATGAGGATAGCACGGTCTTTTCCTGCGTCTGAAGGGGGAACGGAGGGAGTGGGCGCGACACAGCGACAGAGCAAGTGATAAAATACAAACATGATGAAACGTTGCGACTTACGACCATTATGCGAGACAACCACGAGTCTGTTGGGCGCTGAAAGATGCCTTCGCAGGTGGGGAGCCGAACAACTCTAATGATGGGCCCACACTGCGCTCGACTCGAAAAGTGTGAGTCGTCGCTGATTATTTTGTTCTGGACAACAACGTAAGGCATTCCAGCAGTCCAAGCTGGGCTGCGGTCGGTTAATTTGTAGGCTGTCATGATGGTCGAGAATGCGATGATCGGAGAATGTAGGACCGACTCCTTCAAACCGGTCCCTCAACGACATGCATGGTATCGCTCAGAACATTAACCGAAAGGTTGGTCTGACAGTTGTTTGTTCGACAGGCTCCCACGGAGGTAGCTCAGTCTGAAAGTCGCGACGGGGACGCTTGTCGCTTCAAAGCACAAGCCGTCGAGAGCTGTGATATTAGAGGACGGCTACCGAAAAACGAAATTAAGGTGCAGTAACCCAAGTTAACAGTTCCTGACCTCGCCCAATATACTAGTAACTAACATTGAAGAAGTTAAGGTCTCCGTGCCGACTCTTCAAAGCTTCAGATTCGGACACATGCCAGTCAGACTGGAGCCTCAAACGGTATGTTGTCACTTTGAGACGTTTGAAGGGGTACCGTACTACCAATTACTCCTTGAAAGGATAATACTCAAGCGCTCCCTGACATGATTCGAAACAAAATTGGAACCCGGTTCAGTGAAATGATCCATGCCGTCGGACGTTCCTCAATGCCTGGTTGCGATCTGCATCCGGTTCTCTCCATCACTGACAACTGACACTTTATTTCGGCCTACTTATAGGACCCTTGCACCTGGATGAGAGTTCCTGGGATTAAAGATGGTCCCCCGGACGTTTGCTGTGACCCCTCGCCTGCTTGCGGTAGTATTGCTCACCACTGCCTTTGTATCGGCATATCTAAAATGGCGCAATGGTGGAAAACGACTTCCCCCAGGACCTCGTCCTATCCCCATATTAGGGAACGTCATTGGAATCGACACTCGAAATCCTTGGAAGACATATACCACATGGGTTGCAAAATATGGTATTGTTAGTTCGCGCAGTTCGTAGCTCCATCGAATGACATCGTCCCTTTAGGTCCAATAATCTACACACAGCTTCTATGCCAAGACATCATCGTGATAAATTCTGAAAGGGTAGCCCACGATCTCCTTGATCGCCGCTCCTCTAATTACGCCAGCCGGCCTACAAGCATCTGTCGCATCAACCAGTTGTGAGGTTCCTCATCCAAACAGCCGTCCATCCCCTCATACACGTCGTCACTCGTCAGATTTGGAACAGAATTTTCTTCCGTATTCCTTCCCTATGGCGACCGTTGGCGCCTTCACCGACGCCTTTTCCACCAAGCCTTCAACATGAATGCAGCAATAGCTTTTCGTCCGATTCAGATGAGAAAGGCCCACGAACTAATAACGAACCTTGTGAACACCCCCGATGATTTTATAACTCACCTAGAAACGTAGGTCTCCCCTGTGGGTGTTAGAAGGATCATGACGTGTGATTGACGGACTCATAATTTAGACTGGGCACCTCGTCAATCATGGAGACTGTGTATGACTATAAACCCTCATCCAAGAATGATCCAATTATCACCCAAGTCAAAACAGCGGTAGACATTGCGGTGAAGGAAGTCAAGCCAGAAGTGGCAGCCCTGCTGAGTGTTTTCCCCTTTCGTCAGTCCCTCTTTATCTGTTCTGCATCTGTGATTGAAAATCAGTACATTATACAGTCGAATACATTCCTACTTGGTTTCCGGGTGCGCGGCTAAAGCGTAGTGCACTGACCTCGCGACGTTCCATTACTCATTGGGTAGATGCTCCTTTCCAATACGTCGTGAAGAACATGGTCAGCATCCACTGTGGGCTTTTTCATATGTCCATTACCCATGATACACTTAGGCTGCCGGTACCGCAGGACCCTCCGCGCTCTGCGATAGTCTCACCCGGATACAACAAATAACCAAACCGGAGGATGCCACACGCGTAAAGAAAGCCGCAAAGGAAGCTTTCGCGAGTGCCTACGCTGGTACGTGATACCTGAGTATCTTTTAAATCGATAATCTAAAATCTGGATTGAAGCTGGTTCAGAAACGGTATGTTTTCCTTTTCCTGATTGCGATTATTACCTGTGTTGCTGACCGCCCTTACCAGACATCTACGGCGCTGTCAATATTTGTCCTGGCGATGGTTCTTTACCCAGAAGTGCAGAAGCGCGCGCAAGCTGAGATCGACTCTGTGATCAATTCGAACCTAGCCAGATTGCCTGCGTGGGAAGATCGATCCTCTCTACCCTATATTGATGCAGTGATCAAAGAGACCCTCCGATGGCATCCTGTATCTCCCCTAGGTCGGAAGGTCCTAATTATTAACACAGGTACCCGATGCTCATAGTATGACCTAGGTATTCCACACGCAACCGTAGATGATGACGTCTATGAAGGATATTTCATTCCCAAAGGTTTTTTTTTCACTGCCGAGTGGAATGCGGTGTGTGCTTACACAGCTTGCTTGTAGGTGCAACTATCTTGGTGAATGCCTGGCGAGTTGGATCAGATTGATAGCCCTATGCAATGCTAACCGTCTTCGTGCGCACAGGGCGATGTCCAGAGACGCTCTCATTTACCCCGAGCCCGATGAATTCAAGCCAGAACGTTTCCTGGCGTCGGAGAAAGTCACTGAGACTCCTCTGGATGGCCCCCCCTTTACCTTTGGCTTCGGCCGCCGAGTCTGGTAGAGAAGCATTAGTAACCACACTGTCATTCACTGATTCCTTTGTCAGTGTCGGACGTCATATCGCCGACGCGACCCTGTGGGTTGTGATCGTGAATATGCTGGCACTGTTCCGCTTCGAACCACTTCCAGGCTGGGACCTGGGAAAGAGAGGCGAAAACGTGATATGGTCCGAAGGGGTGACCATGTGAGCGCCCTCGTTCCTTTGATGTACCTATTGTCCTAAAGCATTCTGGATACGCAGACATCCTAAATTCCGCTGCAAGATTACGCCTCGGCATGAGGGTTTGAACAAAGAAAGATTCTTGCAGTTGGTACAGGAATTGGCGTAAGAGTTATGACCCCTCTGGTTGGATCGACTACGTCGAGAGCATGAATAGATGATGGTTTGTATTTCGGGCTGGACGAGCGTGTATATAAGGTGAGTATTTAGGCGTTTCATAGACTTGGATAGGCCGACATGGAAACACCATCTGTGAGAATACACCTAGTTGAGGAAACCGAACGGAAGGAAGCCGTCATCACATCCGGCATTCAACGTTCCATGTCCAAGAATCATCACGTACATGTCTCGATGCACGCATTACTCTTCCAAATCAATGGCCACCCGCATTGACATAAGTCATTTCACACAGAGTAGCAGGAAACCGGTTTGCGGCTACTCAACGGCATTACAAACTACTATGGAGGAGGCTCTAAGCAGGATGTCCACGTCTCCTTGTTACTTCAGTGGTGGTGTGCGTCATGGTGCTCAGGGCCATGGTAATCAAGTTTGTACACTAAAGGGATATGAGCTATGGGATGGCGCGGACGACGATGAATCCTTACCAGAGCCACATTCGGGACAGCGGCGGTTTTTGTTCTGCCGGAGGGTGAACCAGTGAAGCTCGTGCGAGTCGGCGGGAGAGCCAGTGCAACCAACGATACGCTCAGTGTCCTGTAGAAACGCGTCAGACAATGAGATGGACGTAACGAAAAATTGGTTCGTCAAGCTTACCAAAGAGTACACCTTGATAGGATCTTGGAGAGTGCCTACGCGACTCGAGTCGAGAGGTTGCAAATCAAAGGCATCGTAACCTTCCATTTCACCCAGGAGCTGGAAACGCTCGAGACCAGTAGCCTGTTGTTCATCCGTGGCGATGTCGCCGGTTTTCCCACCTGAACCGAGGAGTTGGGGAGGGGGCGCTCCCGAGCGGCGAGCCGTAGTGGTAGAAAGTGCACGGAACGGGGTGGAGTTGGCTGGACGGGCAGCGCGAAGAACGACTGGACGAGCGGCGCGGAGAGCAGTGTTGAGCATGATGGACGATGGTACAAACCGGGTTAGGTGTGACTGAGAAAGTGTCTTGTCACACGTGACACTATGACAGGACCAAGAGTTTCCGGCACAACCGCAGCAGTGAGCCCCACCTGGTGTAGTAAGTATACCCATGCCACATCCCCGAACGCTTCCTCGAACACTTTCTCATGATGCAGCCCCGTGAGTAACGAGTAAATTTTTGGTGGGAGACCGAGTACATTTTGAGTGGGAGACCGAGGGCAGACAGTCAGTCGGCCACTGCCGAAAACTTTGCCGGCTCCGTCGAGACTGCTTCGAATGCTACACTACTTACCATATTAGGCATGCATTTACGAACGTTACGCTGCATATTCTAAGCGGGAGGGTTGGGACACAGCATACAGGTAACTTATAACCAACATCTGTGACAGCTAATTTATTTTCTACCCGCCCTCCTTTGCTCTCTTTGCTTCGGTTGGCCTCAATGCCCACAACCGACAGCCCACCCCGTCCGGGCTCCCCTGAATCTGCTACGCTGGTCGTTCTCCAAGCCTACGATAATCCTGCAGTCCCCGGTGGCTCATTGCAAACCGCTCATCGTACTCAGCCCGATATCACAGAATACACGAGTCCCGTCGACTCCCCGTCTCGATCGGACTTCCTTTCAGCAATATCATGCAATTCTACTCTCAACCTGGTCCCGCCGCACCCAGATGGCGGCCCTCACCCCCGTGGCGAATTTAAAGAGTCGCCTTTCAGATGGAATTACCCTTCGGTATCGGACCTTCCGGCCGACAAGCAGGAAATCGATTCCGAAGGCGTCACGAGCAATGGGAAGAAGCCTGCTATGCGGATCTGGGAAGGTTGGAAGGTCATAGTATTCTGCTCTTGTGAGATCAGGCCTCCAATGATCGTTGCTCTGCTTCATCATAAATCGTATTCCTTCGTACAGGGCTAAATGTCTTGCTGTTCCTCATACCGGTCTCAGTAAGTCTATTCACCGACAGCGAATGGGCGAGGCTGATGGAGCACAGTGGGTCCTCAGTTCTGTCATGGGAAGTCACCACAAGCTGGTTTTCGTTTGCGAGTGGCATTCTTCAATATGAAAATCCCGACTAATAAGGGCTTTAGTCTCCATTCTCTCAATGATCCCACTTGTGAAGGTACTCTTTTAGTTATACCAGTCCTTCGCATTATTCACCTGCAACAGCTTCATGACCTCTGCACCCGAGAGTTAGCTATCAGGTTCGGTGGAACAAAGACTGGGCTTCTTAACGCAAGCATGGTACGTTGAAGATATGACATTTTGGCCTACGCTAACACCCTATCCTCTGGAATTTAAGAGTAATACGTACGTGACCTGACTCGTGGTAACTGTCGATTGACCACCTCTATCCCAGTGTCGAGCTAGTCATTGCGGTTAGTATTGGATATACTAAAGTTGCCGATCGGGCCATCGAGTTAACCTGCATTCACAGATAACTGCAATGAGAAAGTGTGAACTCCGTGTTGTCCAGTCTTCATGTGTGTGACCTTTCTCTTCTCACTCACTCACTATTCACTTTGCGAGCGGCAGTGATCGGCTCGATGCTGAGTAAACTTTGTGTGTGCCTTCACTCCTCCATGTGGACAAGGGTCCCTTTATCTGTCACCCATTAGTATTGATCCTCGGAATGTGCTTTTTCGCGGGTGGCTTACGATTCTCGGAACAAGGTTATCATCAAAGTAAGCCAACCGTCGAATTATTACAGTCATCACTAACCAATAATCAGCTGCAGCTCAGACCCATTCTTCACTACTTAGTATCAGTGTCGGTGCATTACTCCTTCCAGCAGCATACCATTTCACGCTCAGTGGTGCCCAAGAGTCAAATTCTGCGGAACAGAGAGAAGATATACTGAAAATGAGCCACGGAGTGAGTATCTTGCTTGGCCCAGCAACACCTCATACAATTCTTTAATAGGTGTCCATTGTTCTCCTCTTTAGTGAGTACGGTGTGCCGGTCATGAACATCATTCACTCAGTCCGCGGCACAGTCTATATCTTTTATCTCCTTTTTCAGTTTTGGTCCCATCGACATCTCTACAAGGATACGACGCAAAAAAGCCACAAGTTGTCTATCAGAATGCCTACAGGCCCTCGTTTCATCTCAGAAAAACGGATCTTTGGTGGGGAGACTTTGAAGACGTCCCAGTCGGAGCCTAATCCTATGCGTTGGGGATCTTCCTCGATTGCGCGACCGAGGACGGATACATTCCTCGGGGCGTCGAGCGGACCATTTAGCCTCCATTCAGCTTCCGAGATGACTCTCGCGATTCCTTCGTTGAATATCCCAGTCAATGCCGAGGAGACGACTGATTCACCCACCACGATTCGGTTGGTAACGCGAGACTTGAAGGACAACGGAACTGATTCCCCGCCCGAGAGTTCTGGATCGTCTGTGCCGAAGTCTCGATGGGGGCCCGAAGACGAGGTGTCGACCGTAATTGAAGAGACCTATCGCAACTTGCCTGACCCCATGAGCACTGTTGCACCTCCGCCCTCTGGTCGAGGGTCCACGCTTTCGGTCCAGTCGTTCAAAGAGCCGAGACTAAGTTTGACTCTGACTCTGCTTTTGTTGACTGTGGTGACCATTGTGAGTTGTACCTGATTCGACGTGCAGGTGGCTGAAAGATGCTTCAGTTAGTTACATTTAACGCAGAAGAGCTTGTCGAAAGCATGGACGGGATATCCACGTCGATCAGCAAGCAGTGGGTCGGCTTAATTTTGCTCCCAGCGGTTAGTTCCATTCCAGGTCAGTCGCACTTCATGCTTGGTCGAATTTTAACCCCTCAAACAATACACCAAACTAGAGTGTGTCACTGCCATGAATGTCTCCGTGAAGGATCAGCTTGGACTCAGTGTCAGCGTTGCTGTTGGGTCTGCCATAGTACGTCACTCTGCGTTACCAAGCTTTCAAATTTGACGCTTAAACCGACCCTGCTGATCCAAGCAAATCACACTACTCATCATTCCGTGAGTCAATTAGTGGTCAATAATTTTTTTCACAAATTGATGGCATGTTACCAAAGTTTCATGGTGACCCTGGGATGGATAATAAACAAGCCATTAGCACTCCTTTTTGATCCATTCGAGTCCATCGTAAGCTATATCTTTGTAGAACAATCAGTTGTAGGCTTATCCTTATCACCCTTACCAGGTACTCTACATCTCTGGTAAGTGATTTCTGTAGCGTGGAAACCAGTGCTGAGGCGGTGCTTCAGTACAAACAATGAGCCACGTCGTCGCAGACGGCAAGTCTAATTGGCTCGACGGCACAATCTTGATTTGTGAGTTTCTTTAAAGCCGTGACCAACACAGACCTCATATGATGGAACAGCACTATACGTAATCATTGCGGTCTCATTCTGGTATTATCCAGGTATCCATGATCGAATTGACGTCTCACCTTGGTGTTGACGAGCTTTTTGTTATCAGGTCAACCAAGCGAGATCGCTGTTTGCGCAATCAGTGTCGCAGCGGATGGTTGAGACTCGTCATACAAACTATTACCTACCTTCTTAATGGACGGACACCTTTTGCGTGCATGTATCCTACACTCTTTCAGTCATCATACTTCGCAGTGTATACTCCAACACTCGTTCAATGTCACTTTCCTCACATTAGATGTGTCAATTCTAGTCCATGGATGTTCTGCGTAATGTCCGACTGTAAGATCTACGATAAGTAATAGCGGTCCCCTGAACATCAAAACTGATTAGAAACGGAAGGGAGATCACTTCAAGAATACGGGGCGTACCAATGTGACCAATGCCAGGTTCCATGATCCAGACCTTTCTCCCATCCCCATAATGATGCCCTTCGCCTTCGGAGTGGTAATGTTCAAGCCAGGCCTCTCGCAAACTCTTGTCGACAGCTCCACACATTATCCTTACTTTCGGAAAAGCCTTGTGAAGCACCGATACGCCTCCGTTACAAGCCACCAGGAACGTAACGAAGATGATGTGATCCTCTGGGACGCCGTGGTCCAAGAGGATGCGGATAGCCATGAATGCCGACGCACCCGTACCAATCTCATGTCACGTCAATTCCAAGTAACCGGAAAGCCAAGACCCAAGACCACTTTACCTGCGCATCCAATAGGAACACCCAGGTATCGACCGCGAGACGCCGCCGGCGAACACAGTTGGGAAGCATGACGTGTAAAAGTAGTGGCTCTCCTGTCTTTGCGTCCGACTGTACCAGTAGAGAACCGATAGCCACGTCGCTCAATACTCGTTGGAGACCCTTTTCAAGCGGACCCCCTCTGAAACTCTATTGTGAGGTCAGGTTTTGCGAGAAAAGCCGACCAACACACGATCGGATGATAGAAACACCACAAATATGCTAGCGAGTCGAATGAGCTCCGGGGACCCGAGATGGTCAGGACATCGATGAACATACCTTGACATCAAGTTCTTTGCCAAAAGTTTCCGTTTCCGTCGGCGTGACGATGACCTTGTCTTTGTATGGAAGCAGCTCCATAGCCTTCTCGACCAGAAAAGTAGCGAGTCTATCAACGAAAAAGATAAAGTCCTGCCGCGATGTCGTCTCGTCCCGCAATACGGTATAGATGCCCTAACAAAACGTCTGTGACACTAGACATATGGATCATGTTTAGACTGACCTTTAATTGGGGTGTCTGCGGCAATACGATCACATTCAAGTGTTCGTAATTACCGTTAGGTTTGAGACACTTGTCAATGCTTGGACAAGCCATGTCTTTCCGGAAATGCCGCGCTCGTTCGTTCATCTGTTGCCTAACGTGGGTGGAGATGAGATCGATTGCAACAGAATTGTTGGAACCAGGGACGACCTAAAGCAACAGGACTCAAAAATGGGTTGTACAGAATATCAGAGCAGCTTACGATGTCCGCGTACCGGGATGTCGGGAGAACGAAGTGGTCAAAGGCGGGTTTGACATAGCGAAGGTATCTGCGAACCTAGGTGAATGCTTAGTAAAGCAACATGGCATAAGAAACAAACTGTTCGACTACTCCTCCCACACTCCTACCACGTTCGTTGACGTCTCGTTGAATGCGTCGTGCAAGCATCAGATCGGAGTCACATTGAACGAATACCTAGACGATGTCAAGGAGCAACTTGGGTACCAGTGCATAAATCTCACCTTAAGGTCGTACAAAGCACGCAAACTTGGATCGTGCAAGGCCATAATACCCTCAGCTGAAGCAACAGTTAGGCCCACTGAGAGAAACGAGGCGAACGCATTATACCAATTATTACAGCAGCACCATATAGGTATTTTGTCTCGTCTGATCGCTGATGTTCGGCAAAAGAATATACTGGTATATTAGTCTGTCTGCAAGCCTTCAGGTCTGAAACACACTATGAGGAACGATTAACCACGTATACCTCCCCGCGCAGGGCTCTCCGAACTACCTACCGCTGCGAACATGGGCATGTCGAGAGCATCAGGGTGGTCAAAATCAAACCGGTTTGCGTGAGCGAGCGCGACTTCTTCCTCGGTATGATGTTTGTAGAAACTATCCTGTTTGACGATGAATATATGATCAAACAACCCACATCGTCCAGTAGAAGACACGTACTTGAGACAGAATCACGATGGTTGGCACCGATCCCAGTGACTTCACAATTTGTCTAGCTACATGAGTCTAGCTCGACTCGGAAGTTACTGTCGTGTTCACTATGCAATGCAAAGCTCACCTTCCCACTCGCCGAACCTCCTACAACAGGCAACCGTGTGACGTTCAGCAAGATGAGCTGTGGTAGTTCGGTGCCTACCTGCTATCCCAATGACGAACGCGTCGCACACAGGGAGGCCGTCTTCGCCGTACCTTACGAGGAGGGCCAGTCAGAGACTGCTTGAAGGAGTCAGCAAGCTCCAAAATATCACCAGGGAGGTCTTCCGTGCGACTTGAGCAGGATGTTCTTCCGTGCCTGGAACGACTGGGTCAAGTCACTGCGACGCTCCTCGACGTCGTACAGCTCTTCTCCGAACATCGTGAGGCTTGTCAGGTTTAACGGTAGAGATCGGAATTGCTCAAAGAAGCCTTGTGGTGCGAAACGCAGGTGCGTACTACTGTAGTTTTTGTAGTCGTCGGCTACCGCAACTGAGTCACTAATGCGTGATCATTTGGATGATTTATTTAAACGGGGAGCTGGGCGATCGAAGCACTGAACGGCGCAACTGCATGGCCATATCTTCGTATACAAAGCTGTTCAAAACTACACAGCACCTCGTCATTATCCGTCATTCTATTTCTCAGGTGAGTCTAGCAAAAAGTCAGCGATCTTGCCTCGCTGATTCGCCTCGCCTTGTATCTGAACCCAAAGCTCGCTGCTCCCTGATGCCATTACTTGTTTGTCTTTCGCATGAGGTTGTGCACAACCCGTAGAGACCCAAAAGGGTAACGGAGCAGACAATGGCGATTGACCGTTGAGAAGAACGCTTGAATGGGCGGGCCTGGAGGCCCGACTACCTCGGCTAGTAAGCGCAGTCCGACAAGGGTAGCAAAGGTCGGACGAAATTGAAGGGCATTGATTAGACATGGTTGAAACATCGGAGCTGTTTGACGGCGCTGGGGTTGGCAAATAAACGAGATCTGGACTGAGTTGAGTATCGGAGTACGATCGTATCGAGATCCGGCTTTTCCAATCATCTATCCCCTCTTGGATAGGCCTGTGTACTCTCAGCCGCCTACTTCTTTTATTGAGAGTAGCACACTGACCGCTGACAGAGTATGCATAAGCCCAGAGAAGCACTTTTGGGTTCCAGTTTGGCGCAAGTACGAACGATCGTGGAAACAGTCGATGGATAATTTTTTTCCAAACCGACAATAAAGTCTACGAAGAAGCTAGGTCAGAAAAGCCCGGAATTGCAGCAACCATTCAATACCTTTTGTCAAACCGGGAATACCGGCAGTAGCACGTGTTTGCCTATCTCTACCAACAACATGGATCGAATTCCACCACGCAAACATTGAGCATTCTTTCATAGTCACATCCCCGAGTGGCCGGAGTACACGTATAGGATCTATGTTCTCATTTGTTATCGGTATGCCTGGATGCCATTCTTCTTGAAGCTCTTCAACTATCGAATGGCCACCTCCCTCTGAGATACAAGAGATCAGGGAAATAGAGAGCGTGGTCAATGATGTTCCGAGCAATAAGTGTGACGCTCGACGTGACCGGGCCGTGTACAACAGTAAGAGTCGAACGAGGACTCTGATGGCACTCGAGATGGCTGTCTGCGTGGGTAATGATTGAAGGTAGGTGCGCAAGGCATCAACGGGAGGGACATCACGGGATGGGGCGTGGCGTAACGCTATGAAAATCATCATCATCACATATTCCAGAAAACGTGTATTTGAAGTTACCTTCGGTATACAACCCATCCCTTCCTAGTTCAATTGTAAGTTGGGATCGATCTTGATTTATTGTGGTGATTGTGCGCCACCATGAATCGTCGAAAGCATATTCAAGGCGAAGCGGGATGAAGTCAAACTTTGGATAGGACGCAAGAGCGTCCATACACTCTTTCGTTCTATCTCGCGTCTGTGATCTGAGTTATAGCCGGTTCAATGCAGGAACAGCGAATTTCCCTACCTTAGGGAACGCATTGCATACTTCCACATAGCATACAACACATGATGTCCACACCTTCGTGCTCCGTGGATGATTGGTACCTCCTCGACGCTCGCCATCCGTGGAGGACTCATTAGCGAAATACGTTCTATGGACCATGTCGAGGAGAATGGATGAACCGAGGCCACCAGAGAACCCGAGTACCAAGGATCCCGAGGCTTTAAGTTTTGGTCGTTTGGATGTCCCACTATTGGCATTTACGTATGGTTCCAGAGACCTTCGGAACTTCAGGGTCACGAGAGGGGTGAAGCACTCCCTGAACAACAGTTAGGGACGCCTTAGCAATCGGAGGAACAGGTCAGTACAAAGAGAGGAGCCTACTTGCAGTATACTGCATGTCGTATCACGACTTTTCCTGGATTCACCTTGCATTTGATACAATCTCTCCCTTTGTTGAGCCTGGGACGCCCTGGGAAGAGTGTTTGATGAAAGTTGGTATAGATTCGTTCACCCACTTACGAGGCATGAGTTCATCGTGGTCAGTGGATGGATTTCCGCAGGAAGACATGATGATCTTGGTTCAACTTCAAGAAGGCGGCCATCTTATCTTTCTTGCCATTTTTGGTAGAAAGTTCAATTTAGTAGCCAGCTTAGTATCACTTCGCCACGAGAAGATTCACTCGTTATACTGATGCCTTGCTTCGGAACGGAAGCCTCCACTGGATGAGTTATGAAGCCTGACTAGTACAGTGCGCAAAAGTGCCGGAACTATGTCTCGACTGGGAGTCAATAGCATCGCTCTTCAACTTTTCATCCGGCCTGCCATCAGGTTTCAGCGGAGCGAGCCTTGCGACTCGACTCGTGAGTTGTCCTCCTTCACTCTTGTGGGCAGGCGTGAACGAAATCAGGTCGTGCGTACTATTTCATCACGTGCAGTGGGTCGCGCTTAGGTTTTCTAACACTCAAATGATGGCTGACAGAGACTTGACAACACAATCAAAGGGACGCTGTACCGTGCTCGTCAATCCATGGGTTCGGATTCAATGTTCTAATCGGCGTGTGCAACTTGTATTTTTCCATGACGTGTTTGCAACCTACATTCTGGATACTTCTCGACGAACGCTTGTCATTGGTTGGGAAATGACCCGAGCGAAGGGTGGAAGTTGGTCGTGTGAGCTAACACCCCGGAGTCGCGGAGCAATGTCTGGTAAGTTTCCAACCAGTCCTGTAGCCTACTTGATCAAATTCTTCTTGTGGTCCTGACTGGGTCTCGCCCGCTGGGCGCGGCTGACGGTCGACGTCATAATCGTTGGCGGCTGGAACCTAACGTTCTTGGGCTATAAAGACAGACCCGCCCTCTCGCTTCGTTTCTCAGGATTACCTGCAGCATATCGATTACTCGCATTCTAGCCTTTATCGACAAGCTACTTCAGTACCATACGTCGTCATCATGACTATCAACGTTGCCAACCTCTTCAAGTCGCAGACTGCTAAGACCTTCGCCAAGAGCAAGATCGGTCAAGACGTGCATGCCGGCGAGCGCTTCCCTTCCGCAGACGTCTGCTCTTACTCGGGAAAGAAGATCAAGTTTGGTACCACTACCACCGTCGTGAATGATAGTTTATTCAAGCCAAAGCCGTTGGAACATGTGGTAAGCAGAGCCGCTCCAACGAATTGTTCACACTTGACACTCGTCCTGCAGAAGGCCGTTCATTCCTCGTCACTCCTCAATGTGTGCGCGGATATCCAGGCGGAAAAGCAGAAGAAGGTTCTCTCCAAGGTCAAGTTGGCGAAGGACAACATCACCAAGTTGTTCAAGCCGACTGGTCGCGCCTCTGCGACTGCTCCGTGCATCGACCCTTTTGCCGTCCCCGGCGTCGAACATGGTACGACGAACGACCATTCATCCTCACTGCGCTCTCCGTCCACCCTTCAGCGTGCCAAGCCTGAAGTCCGTGTGGTCACCGCGCACGAGTCCACCCCTCCTAGGCACACGAATTTGGAAGAAATCGCCTCCTCCATCACTTACGGCGAGAACGTAGTTAACGAGCGTGTCGAAGACTTAGCCACCTTTTGCAGCCCGGCCGGAGCTTCGTTCCCGTCATCGATCGGGCAGCCTTTCACGACACCGGAGTCTCAACTTGGCACGTTTCCTTCGACGTCCTTTCTCGGCGAGCTAGATACGATCGAGGAGGGAGGAGGGAGCGTAAAGGTCGTCGTTGGAGTGGTAAATACGAAACAGAAAGAACTGGCGACATCTGGCTCGTATATATCCTGGTCGAACAATGGTTCTGAGGTCACCACTTACCTATCCAGTGACACACTCTCCGATCGCACTACGACACATGGGACCCGCTTGGTCAGCTCAGAGATCAACACGTCGCCTGTCGATACCTCCTTCGCAACGAGCGTTGATGCGGAAGATGGTCGCCAGTCCTTACCCGGCGCACCTCGTGGGCTTCGCAGGGTACCGAGTTATGAAGACCTGAGGGTGAGTTGTTTCAAATCTTCCGGATCACATATTCGCTGACATTGTTCATCTAGAACTTACAGACCAATGGAAGCCGTGACTTTTCGTGCTCTAATATGTCCCGTAGATCGTCGGACTACGACCCATACAGAACAGCTTCGGGCATTAATACGGCACCACTGCGTAGATTGAGGAATTGCAACAATCCGAGGGTGTGTTGATTACATTTCGTCCTTGATGATTGTCGCTGATCGGTACGATCAGAAATCGTTTTTGTCGATGGAGCCCAGTATATGCTCTCCATCGACTCGTCAAACGAACAAGTATAAGAAGTTTCGGGTAAGAATGTTGTTTCCTTGACATGCTACCGTCGTTCAACTCCACTATCACAGTTATGGTTGAGCACGAGGTGTTACGAACCCTCCCTCAATATGCAGAAGACGACCGCATCCCGAGCACCAAGCGAGACCCTCAAGATTACTCCCGCATCTCGCAGCCGCCAGTTTTTACAAACCATCTTTCGTCCTTCATCTCGTGTACGGGCGCATGTTTCCAAACCATCGCCATGTCCACCTTCCCTACCATCGTCGCCTCCAGTCTGGTCGTGTGCGAAAATAACACGATCAAGTTCAAAGGGGAAGAGACGTCGAAGGATGACGAAACAGGCAATGAAAGAGTTGAAGGCGCGGCTCGACTCGATGGATATCGATCCTTGGTACTAAACCACAAACCCAACTTCTCCGGTACCGCCTCGCGTCGTCTCCTTCGCCCTCAGCTAACTCGCTGCTCAGTTTTTCCGTTTGCAGCCTCTCATAACAGATAAACTCCCAAAAAATGGTATAAGTTTCAAATCGCACAAAAAAAGGATATAATATGCGAAGCCGTCTTAAAAAGAAATTCTACGTCTCGGAAACATTCCTTGCAAGGGTTCGATTGGTATCATCTCTTAGTATGTCTCTTCCTTCGTGTCTGCAGTATGACAGGTGACGCTCTTCGCAGTACGTCCTACAAGCACAAAAAAAGTTGAAAATCTTCGAAACGTACAAAAAAAAAGTTATGCACTATTCCCGCAGGTCTCGACAAATATCTTTCCTAAGCCTGGCTCGCCCTTCATCCATCGCAGCGTTCAGCTTGCACTCTCGACAGTATATCTCAACAACGCACAAAAAAAGTCCAAAACCTTAAATCGTCAAATCTCTGTCTCGTTCCTATTTTACTCGGTATCCACCCTCGGTGCGTCCGATTGTTGGTTCACGCCCCTCTACGGAGCTTCAACCAACATTCAAAAGGCATAAAGAGTCGAGATCTCGGAAACCGCCCGGGAAATCGTACAGCTGCGCAACGAAACTAATACACGGATTTAGTTACGTTCCAGCACGGCTCCACTCCCTGTGCTCTTCACGCACGGTTTGTCTTCCGTGTCGCGCTCACGAAGTGTTGAACGAAGCTTCTTCAGACTATATTTCCCCCGCTTCCCCAGAAAGCGTCGGGACCTTCGTGGATGGCCAAGAACTCGATGGCTTGGTCCTGCCCTACGAGACTCCCATTCTGTCCTTCCTTTGGGTACGTCCTGCTCCCTTGCGCACGATTTACTACTGAGATTTTTAACACACCTAGTCTTAATCTCGCTGCGTTTACCTTTCCCTAGCTGCGAGATCCCAAAAGGAATGTTTGGTTCGATTGAATTCGATTGGAGCTCTTAACATCGCCCGCGCCGACTTGTTTACCCACACACCTAACACCCATCTTCCCTCGACTACACTAGGAGTTGCGGAAGCCAGTATATACCCTTGCGTATAGTATTGGTTCATTTCGGACTTCTCTGTAGCGTTCCCTCCGGGCGATGTATCGAGGCGCATTTTGATATTTTTTAAATATTTTTTTAATCACTAAATGTTGGGTCAGACGAATTTTGATCATTTATCCGAACCGGGGAAGCCTAGACAGGCACTGCGAGGTGAAAGAGATTTCTGGTTCCTAGTCCTGAACGACCCTGCTGACGGAGGTGAAATCCAGAACGCGGAACGTCACCTCCTTTTGTTTGCAATCTAACATTCTATGCATGCTATGGGTTATCTTCGGGAGCAACCACTTCACCCTGCTTCCTTGCATGGGCTATCAGAGCTGTGCTGACGCCACTCAACGCTTCAGCCATCAGGTCAAAGTCGCTCAGCTGGGATAAGAATCCGCCTCAGATCCGGTCAGTTATCACTCGTTTGAATAAGTTCCCCCACCTCATTCCAGATCTGCGCGCTACACCTAGCCCACCACTTCTCGTTGTGATAGAAAGGGGCTGCATACGTGTTCCACTGTAATAAGATCGTATGCTGAAAGAAATCCTTCAGCTCTGCGGTAAACTTTATTTTTCCCGGAATTGGTAGCGCTACATTGACCTTTGGGACTGGTTGCAGTGATGTGGGGACCTGAACAAGCGAACTACTTACCATAGAAAGCGTCTGTTCTCCCTCCAGATCTATCACACTCGTCTTGAGCAGATGTGCGAGTCTCGCACCGCCGGCTATCGCTAAACTATGTGTATATTCATTGATGCGGTGCTCGCCACCGAGCCACTCTCGGAAATCAAGAGCTAGGTTGCATTGGCATTGTGTTTTCGTGAGGTTCCTTAAAAAATCGAACGGCTTACCAGCCGTGACGCTCAGCCAAGGAACCCAATCCACCGTCGATGTCCCTTGCGGACGATTAATATCACTGCACTGCAATCTATTCTATATCACTTACACTCAAAAAGCTCTACAAAGCTCCTCCGCCCACTGAAACCGGCGTCTAGCGGTGAGTTGTAAATCCCTGGTGTGGGTATCGGCGACCTGATGATGTGTTGGTTTCTAGGTCGAAGCGTCAACGCGCTCCGTTTGGCACGAGGGCGAACGGGACTGCGAACCTTGTTGGGACATAAAGGACAGCACACCCTCTTTTGGCAAACAGCCACTTGTGGCAGTTCTGTTGAAGCTCCTTCAGACTAGGTCCAGATCAAGGCCGTAAGCCATGCACTCACGGACACCCAGAAATCAGGTTGGGCGACGGACAAATTGATATCCAGCTCCTGGCCCAAGGAATGTGCCGCGTCGACCAGTGTCCAGATACTAGCATCCTTGCAAATTGAAACCATTTGTTTCCAGGGCAAATATACACCTGGATTGGACGCAATGGTGTCGATAACAGCAACTATCTTCCCGTGCTGATTTCGTTCGGATCGCTCCGACACCAGCCCCTGAATGTGAGCGCGAAAGTTCTGTATGATATCGTCGTGGCTAATAGGAAGATGGAGCTCAAAGGTTGATATGGTTGGATGTGGGGGTATGTCGCAAAGGTATTTGATCAGTTGTGCGACGGCACCGTAGGTGATCGACGCTGAGAAACAACCTGGTCAACATGCAAGTCAGGCCACGGTGAAAATCTGATACATACTCTTCACGATAGTGTCTTCCTTGCGCCATTCAAAGTTCCGTAGGATGGTCGTGATGCCCATGGACGCATTCGTCACAAACACACACTCCTCCGGCTCTGCACCGATCATCGTCGCAACGCGTACCCGAGCTTCCCTCATCCGTTCAGGGGCATATAGTCGGTAGAACTTGTCCGGATTCGCCTCGATATCCGTTGTGAGATCATCGCAATACTTTCGAACGGGTGTTGGGAGAGCACCATAAGAGCCTGAGGTGGTAAGATGTTTGGTAGAGATTTACGAGGCAGGCTCACCATTGTTCATGTTAGTATACCTCGAGTCGAATCCAAAGAACTTGTGTAATCCATGTCCAAACGGCGGTGGTGTCGTCTTGTAGAATGCCTCCAAATCCAAACACGCCACATCGTCTCGTGCCATGGTACTCTGTTGGGTGGACGTTACGACTTGATAATCAAGATACGGAGAACCCGGACATCCTCAGCTTCCGTCACTCCGTCGCCAGCCCGTACGGGCACCGAAACGGTCAGTAGATACCGAAATCGAATGAATTCACGGTTTGCCGTTCTATGCTCTATGGTTTATAGGACTTTTTTCTGATCCACCGATATCGACAATTCCCCAACCAGGTCAATGATGACGAGTGAGATAATCCGACCCGTTCGAAAATTTTGCGATGATCTCACAACGGATATCGAGGCGAATCCAGACAAGCTTTACCGACTGCACTATATCATTGCACCCCAAATGCACAATCACCACCACATACAAAACTGCTCGTATAACTCACATCCCACTGGGAGCACCGAACGTCATTTGTTCTGCTGTGCTGTATATTTCTTCACTGTAGCACAAGCATCCTTCAGAGCATTCGCGATCACATCAAAGTCCGATATCTATGAAAGATGGTGAATGACAACGAAAGTGAGATAAATGTTGGTACAAACCTCGTTCCAGATCTGCGCGCCGCACCTAACCCACCATTTCCCGTTGTGTTTATATGGTGGGGCAAAGGTCTCCCACTGGAAGAACAAAATATCGAAAAAGATCTGGTTAACCTCGTCAGATACCTCAATTTCACCGGGGATAGGTAATTCCACGTTGACCTATATTAGTGCGTTAAGCGAACACCGCGAGTGAAGTTATTATTCACTAACCATGCTGAATGTCAATTCGCCATCTGGTAAATCTTGTGCTCTCCACCCAACCATTCTCTGAAATCAAGCGCTGCGCAATCCTCAGGAACAAGGTTCGTAGAATAGCCAACAAGTGTGCTTACCTGCACTGATACTCAGCTGCGGAACGTAATCCATCGTTCCCGTCCCTAGAACAAATTGAACGACGAAAGGCTTGCAGCAGTGTTAAGACGCACAGTCGAAGAGCTTGACAAAATCCTGAGGACCTTTGTAACCAGCGTCGTGCGGAGAGTTGTAGATGACTGGCGTAGCGATCGGGGACCTGATGTAGTGCTGGTTTCTAATTTTCCTCGGATTGAGCAATCAGAACCCACAAAATTCGAGAAATTAATCAAACCTCTTCGAAACATAAAGAACAGTACTTCCCCTCTTCGAAAAGAGCCATTTGTGACAATTCGTTGGGAAACGGAGGTCGTATCACGATAATCCAGAAGCATAGGAAGACATACAGAAATCCAAAAGTCGGGTCGTACTTCAGACAGGTTGATGTCCAACTCTTGACCAATTGAGTGAGCACCATCCACGACGCTGATCACCCCCGCCTCTCGGCAAGTTGCCACCATTTCTTTCCAGGGGAGCGAAACCGCCGGGAAAGCAGCGATACTATCAATGAGCGCGATAATCTTCCTTTTCCCTGTCGGATCGCCGATTTTAATCAGCTGCTTAATATGCTCTTCGAAATCTTGGACAATCTTCGCGTGTTTCGTCGGGAATTGAAGGTCGAATGTCGACAACGTGGGGTGAGGCGGAAGATCTGCGATATGCTGGAGCATTTGGTACATAGAACCATATGTCGCCGTTGCTGAGTAGAAAAGTGAGTCCACACAGCAATTTTGCAGACTTGATGATCACACCTCCGACTAAAATGTCTCCCTCGTTGAAGATGAAATTGCGCAGGACGGTCGCGATGCCGTGCGATGTATTGTTTACAATGACGCACTCGTCGGTTTCCGCCCCAATGAACTTGGCAACGCGTTCTCGCACATGGGTCAGATACTTGATGCAGTTGACCCTTAAGAACTTGTCCGGATTGGACTCCACTTCGTCAGTCAGCTCGTCGCAGAAGGCACGGACAGGAAGTGGTAGCGACCCATAGGAACCTGTGACTCGGTTATGCAACAATTCTTGTCGGGCAACATGCAGCACCTACCGTGATTGAGGTTGACATAGTTGGGCTCAAATCCAAAAAGTGCAAGTACATCATGCCCAAATGCTGGCGGGGGTGTTTTGTAAAGCTCAGTAGCGCGTGCGGAGTATCTGAGAAGATGTGACTTGGTGAGGGTCATACCTGCTGAAGGAAGTGCAACTTAGGTTGCGTCCAATAACCCCGAGTCATGACCCAAAATATATGGGGTGTTTGCTTCAACCAGTTGTGTCACGTTAGCTGTGCTGACCCGCCTTTCTTCGTTTCCGGATCACGCTGCCAACCGCCTTTATGGGCCCGGAGGAGAAAGTAATTGTTACATTGCATTTCTGAACGCGTTCGCGAGCCTATGCGGGGGTTCAGCGAGGGCTCTGATTGGACCGGAGTACCCTTGTTAGTACGGCACTTTCCCTGAAGCTCCTGCTCATTGAGCGCTGAGGAAATCTCGATCAGTGGGACCGCTGGAACCGATTAAGTATTGCTGAGGACTGTCCACTGTATCCAGGACCAGCGGGCAGTCGTTAATGTACAACGCCGGGAGTCACGTTGGCACACTTACACAAAACTAGCCAATGGCCAATGTAGACTGACAGAGCGGCCACTATTTCAGATCCGAGCAGTGGCGCGTTGGAAAGACCGTTATTGTATTCGATCTGGTGACCTGGTCTGCTTAGGTGGGTTCCGTCGTCAGTATCAGAAGCGTAATAGTCGTGTCTATGTATCCATTTACTGTAGCGTCAGTATTGCAGGGGATGTGTGGGCGGCCACCGTATGCCGACAACGTCGAGGGTTTTCGCCAGGTAGACTCGGCAACACCAGTAAATTTGCGGATCTCTGTTCCCGTGTACCCTTGACCGAGCTGTCTATTCATGCAAATGACCATCGTTTTGACGAGTCGTTAGATATGAAACCGACGAGTAGAACGTGTCGTGTTGCAACTTGCACCAGGACCAGGCTGTGGCTGCCCGGCCCGATGATCCAAGCCGACCGGCATCCCACGCTGTCGGAACGGCCCGTATCCCACTGCTGGTCAACGGCACATGTTTTACTGTTGCGCATTCTGTATTCTACGGTTTATCTTCTGACCTGCGGAAAATTCCCCAAGTACGTCAGTGCTAACGAATGAGATGGTCATTTGTTCTGTTGTGCTGTATATTCCTTCACTTTCGCACAAGCATCCTTCAGAGCATTTGCGATCACATCAAAGTCCGATATCTGTGAAATATGATAAATAATAACGACGAAAGCAGGATAAATGCTCGGTACGGACCTCGTTCCAAATCTGCACGCTGCATCTAACCCACCATTTCACATTGTGTTTATATGGTGGGGCATAGGTCTGCCATTGGAGCAACAAAGTATCGAGAAAGATCTGGTTAACCTCAGCAGATGCCTCAATGTCACCAGGGATAGGTAGTTCCACATTGACCTATATTAGTGCGTTAATCGAGCACTACGGTAAATTCATTGTTCACCAACCATGCTGAATGTCAAGTCGCCATCTGGGTCCATAACGCAGGTACCTAGACGATCTGCTAGGTGTTTGCCTCCTGCGATGGCGAGCGCGTGGGTATACTCGTTAATCTTGTGCTCTCCACCCAACCATTCTCTGAAATCAAGCGCTGCGCAATCGTTAGCAACAAGGTTCGTAGAATAGCCATCAAGCGTGTTGACCTGCACTGATGCTGAGCTGCGGGACGTAATCAATCGTTCCCGTCCCTAGAACAAATTGAACGACAAAAGGCTAGTCGGAGCAGTGTTAAGACGTACAGTCGAAGAGCTTGACAAAATCCTGAGGACCTTTGTAATCATCGTCGTGTGGAGAGTGATAGGTGACCGGGGTAGCGATCGGGGACTTGATGAAATGCTGGTTTCTGATTTTCCTCAGGTTGAGCAATCAGAACCCACGAGATCCGAGAAAGCAATCAGACCTCTTCGGCACATAAAGAACAGCACTTCCCCTCTTCGAAAAGAGCCATTTGTGACAATTCTTTGGGAAACGGAGGTCGTATCACGATAATCCAAAAGGAGTATAGCAGGACGTACGGAAATCCAAAAGTCGGGTCGTACTTCAGACAGGTTGATGTCTAACTCTTGACCAATCGAGTGAGCACCATCTACGACGCTGATCACCCCCGCCTCTCGGCAAATTGCTACCATCTCTTTCCAGGGAAGCGAAACCCCCGGGAGAGCAGCGATGCTATCAATGAGCGCTACAATCTTCCTTTTCCCTGTTGTGTCGACGGTCTTTGTCAGCTGCTTAATATGCTCTTCGAAATCCCGAACGATCTTCGCGCGTTTCGTTGGGAATTGAAGGTCGAATGTCGAAAGAGTGGGGTGAGGAGGAATATCTCCGAGATACTTGAGCATCTGGTACATAGCACCATATGTCGTCGTTGCTGAATAGCAAAGTAAGTCCACAAAGCAACGTTACAGACTTGATGATCACACCTCCGACTAAAATGTCTCCCTCGTTGAAGATGAAATTGCGCAGGACGGTCGCGATGCCGTGCGAGGTATTGTTCACAATGACGCACTCGTCGGTTTCCGCCCCAATGAACTTGGCAACGCGTTCTCGAACACGGGTTAGATAGTCGATGCAGTCGATCCTTATGAACTTGTCCGGATTGGATTCCACTTCGTCAGTCAGCTCGTCGCAGAAGGCACGGACAGGAAGTGGTAGCGACCCATAGGAACCTGTGAGTAGATGATGCAACAGATCTTATCGAGCAACGTGCAGCACCTACCGTGGTTGAGGTTGACATAGTTGGGCCCAAATCCAAAAAGTGCAAGTACATCGTGCCCAAATGCTGGTGGTGATGTTTTGTAAAGCTCGGTAGAGTGCACAGAGTGTCGAGGAGGTGACTTTGTAGCGGTCATACCTGCTGAAGGAAGTCACGGTTAACCTGCAAGGGAGGGGCTCGACGGCTTTAGATTTCATGACCGCGGGGTCATATCATGATGGAGTTCTCATCCGAGTTCCCTTCCCAGCATCATCTCAAGAATAGTAGGGTCTTATCACTGTTATCGATTCGTGTCTTATCTTATTTTATTTACCTCATATCGACACTATTTATCGGCCAGTTCGTCTTTTACTTCCATACCCCACCAATGGTGTCCGCCTTTTTCTATGGAACGTTGATGCACCCGAAGATATTGAAACGGGTGATCGGAAACGATGGATCCTACCTCCAGATCAGCCCAGCGCTATTACTCGTGAGTGCCCACCGCCTTGCCATCGATCTATCTCCTAGAATCTGACAATGCCCGCGCCGACAATGGGCAGGACTACACCAGGCACAAAGTTAATGTAGACGCGCAGTATGTTGTGGTGTAGCTTTGGCACTGACGCTCAATGAGTTGTAGGGTGTAGACTATCCGGGTATAGTTCCTTACTCTCGAAGCAGGGCCATGTTTAGTGGTGATCTCGAGCCCGAGGAAAGATCTGTGAGAGGATCGCTGGTGGTAGGACTTTCTGACGAAGATATGAGACTGTTGGACATTTTTGAGGGGGATGTGAGTACCAGGCTTATTAAAGGAACAATGATAGCTGAAGGAATTGATTATGACAGGAATATACACGAGAACTGGTTCTCGTACACACACTGGGTCCTTTAGTGGCTCTCGACGACGTAGAGGTAACAAGAATGGTCCCAAAAGATCCTCCCCCAGCGCCTGCACCGAACGAACAAAAGAGTCCGCTAGAAGTGAATACCTACGTGTGGTGCCGACCGTTGTCTACGCTACAACCGAAGTTGTGGACATTCGAGGAGTTTGTGCAGGAGAGCGCATGGAAATGGATAGGTGCTGGGTCTCAAGACAATCGGGACTACAGAGAGGTTGACAGACGACGGATGATGAACGGAACGATTGTCCGTACAGAAGCGTAACCATAGAATGGGTTGATACATATGCGGGTTGCACGGACCGAGTGCTGCTTTACCGTCTCAGTGTCACAAATGTCTGAAACACCGTTGCTGCCGACATCTCACAGGATGCGTCAACAACGCGGAGAACGCCTCGACTGCCGGGGCTTGGTTCGGTTGGTCCTCCCAGCCTCGGTCGTCGCAGCCTTCCTTCTCTTCATTTTCACCGCCAGCATCGTCGACGAGACCACACATCGCCTTCCTTGGAAGCAGCCAGGTTGGCCAACTGTCGTATCATGTCCCGAAATTACCTGACCCAGACTTATCAAGATGTCGTGTTTCCCGACTTTTCGCACTACAAATTGCTACAGACCCTTCCCCTTACCCATTTTCCCATCCGTACGTCACACAAACTCCACATTGGGGACGGCTAATTCATTGCGACCATCCCAGACCCCGATGACAATAGGCGTGTCGTTATCATTGGGGACATCCACGGCATGAATCAATCGCTAAGGTCTGCATCTTCGGGTCATGCTTTTCGTGAATTTCTCTTATCCCTCTCGCCGTTGCAGCGATTTGCTCGCCAAGGTTCCGTACGATCCACAATCAGATACTTTGATCCACTTGGGCGACCTCGTTGCGAAGAATAAGAAAGTGTCGTCCGATTCCGTCCTGAGTTTCATGTCGACGAATCGTATTCTCGGTGTACGTGGCAATAACGACGAAAAAGTCATCGAGTGGAGAGCCTGGATGGATTGGATCCTATCCCTTCCTGGTGGCAGAGAGTGGCTGAAGGATATGGACTCACACTGGTCTCATATCGACGGAGATGAGCCCAATCCCGAATTCAATACTTGGCTCAAGAAGTCGCACAAAAAATGGCTAGCATACGTGCCAAGCGGCTGGAAACTGCAAGGAAAACATTACAAGATCACCCGCGACATGTCTCAAGAGCATTATGACTACCTTCGCTCTCTGCCTCTCGTCCTCTACTCGCCGACGGCCCATACATATTTCGTTCATGCCGGGTTGCTACCAGCCGACCCAACTCGCAAATCTAGTGATCCCAAGCAGCCACTCTCTCATTGGCCTACTACACCCGACCCGGATGAAGATCCTCTCGTCCTTCGTGGTCTTCAAGAGCTAGCATTGCTGAATGAAATCCCTCAGAACCAAGATCCCTGGGTTTTAATGAACATGCGCAGTCTCTCAAAAGGTGGCAAAGTCAAAGATGGCAAGAAGGGTACCCCGTGGTCCGACTCGTGGAACGATGTGATGAACGACTGCTCTGGCTTGCCTGCGATCAGTCCACCCACGGACCTTTCCGAACACGGTTCGACGACACGCACCCCTCTACACTGCTTCCCGTCGATGGTGATATATGGTCACGCTGCAGCTCGAGATCTCGACGTGAAGCGATGGTCAATTGGTATTGACACGGGTTGTGTAAGTAAGTCTCATTATGTTGTTCAAACGTCTTCAAATACTCCGCCAGACATACGGCCGTCGGTTGACTGCCGTCGTTCTCGACACGAAGTCGCTCTTACCTCACACCCACTCGGGAGCCTTTGATGCATCGCTACGGGATTCCCTCATCCCGTACGGAGACGAAGGAACAGCCCATATCACTAGTGTAAAGTGCCATGCATAACCTGCTCCTTCTCGTGCATCTATATATAACATATTTTGGGTTCTTGCTAACACAAATACATTCTCCAGGGGTGTGTATATAGTGACCCTAGCTTAATTCTACAGTAGAAGGTTGCGAGATTGCTACATTTTCTTACGCACTCAGGCCAAATAATCTCATTCATCTACGCACCAAATGACCCAGAACTTCACAGTCAAACAATGAACTGCAAATTGGTATCCTGATGGGACCAATTTACGAAAGAAAATGGTTGTAAATTCCGTTTTTGTGGGAGCTCGAGTTGAAATGGTGACTTACAATGGGGTGGGAACTCGAAAACTGGTGCAATCACATCAGCACTAGTCTCGTTGGCGCCCGTGACTACGTACCTGGGGCTTTTGGCTATATTTCTCTCTGAGAATCCACCTGGGTACGGCCACATGTTCAAATATGTCACAAGCAACAGTCTCAGCACGCGTACCTCATCTCGACGAGGAGTTGCTGGTAGCTCGGGTTAGGGTTTCGCGCTGCACAAATTCATCTCAACGGCTGATCGATTCAGTCAGGGAGGTAAATTTACCAAGTGTTGTCAAAAACGCCTGGCGTCACGAGGATCAGAGAGGGACCTCGAGGGAAAGGAGTGTGGAACACATACATCACTCATGGCACCTGTGCTACGGCCTCCGATTTGAGCGTCAGCACTTGTCTGGGAGTCCTTGCAGCCACTCCAAGTGATCTGGGTCGGCATAAGGGTAGTGAGGATATGCATATGGAGATGGAGTCGTCTTACCACGTCGGCGGCACTTGATCTCGTCGCTTTCGTGTATTGGACGGCCTTTTGCGTACTCCCAGAGGCGACGTGAAAAAGGTCCGTTACACCGTTAACCACACCGCGTACGTCACTCTTCTGAAAAGAAGCAAGAGTAGATAATAATCCCTTTGCTGCTCCAAGCGTCACATTAGGTTCCTTGATCTTGCCCTCCGTCGAATACTGCCAGTGTACGATCGAAATTAAAAACATTCGGAAGCAGAACGAACCTAGCCAACTCAGTAACCGGGACGTACCGTGTATGGGAGATCTAGCAACAGGAATTTTCAACACAATTTCATGAAGTATGTAATTTGGTTCGTACCAAGTGCTGAGCCAGAGTGGCATGACTATTGAAAAGTTAGCCTTGAGACAGGATGCTTTAGGGTTACTTACATCAAAAATCGCTGTTAGACGACAGCCAGCGGGGAGCCCACTGACCATAATCCTGTGCATGTCCTGCGACAACTTTGAGACACACACCACGAGATCTAATATCATTGACAAACATCATCCACGATATGGGACGTCATTTTGAAGTCCGCAGGGTATATTACTGAGCAAGAACGTCATAAATCAGAGTTCCAGGTAAGAAGGAGCTGAATTAACTTGCCTTCGTCATATCCATCTTCTTCATCGCCATCCAGATCTTTGGTCTGTCCTCCATGTCCCGAGTCTATTCAGATCGCTAGAAGGTTCACCTTGTCGTCATATAATAGTACATACAATGGAAGAAAAGGGAGTCATTAGGCCGAGCGTCCCTCACAAGCCAGTGCATTGCATCAATCTGATAAAACGTGAGGTCACCCGAACTTGGTCTGGGAACGCAACGTACCATGTTCTGCCGAGTCGGTTGTTCACGGGGATTTGGAGAATCGTCTTTGAGTATCACCATATCCTCTTGTTTGTAACCATGTCCTGTTCACATTGAGATGATACCATTAGGTGAAGCAGCTAGTGAAACAAGCTAACCCAAAAGAAATCTCCTCACGCGGTGCACATCTTCTATGCAACCCTGAAGTGCCTCGGACTGGCCAATATAGTTTATGCCAATCTGTGAACAACGTGAGCATTGGAGCACACACACAGAGGTTCGGAGTGGAATCATACGAGTAATGCTTTCTTGCTTCCATTGCATTGCGAGTACTGAAAGTAACCAGATTGCATCTGTCCACCTGACTGGAAACCATACTGTTGCTGCCCAGTCGGAGGCATAGGTGGACCTGGAGGTGCTTGATATCCCGCAGGACCCATGGGTGAGGAATACCCCATGGATCCGCCGGGAGGTCCTGGAGGAGGTGCATATGTTCCGGAGTAGGAATATCCCCTGGGCGACGGGGCATATCCTCCAGGAGAATAATGTGATGGAGCGGATTGTGTGAACGGGCCTGAAGGAGTGGAGCTCGTAAAGTGACCACTGTGTGAGTGGGAATGGGCAACAACAGATGAGCGAAGACGTGGAACGGTATTCTCTGCGTAGATCAACCCACCCTCTGGGAACCGGGCTACGCTGGGGTGGAGGGAAGGCTGAGGTATTAGACGCATCATGGGCTGGTTGTCCGTAAGACGGCTGATAACTATTAAAACTCCTAGATAGAAATCAGATTGTACATCCTTCGTGCCCTCATGCGACGCAACCCACGCATTCGGGAAGCTGGATTAACAGGGCGATCGGAACTTGACGCAAGGATATATCATAGTCATGGGACTTACTTGACTGCTCCACCGGGATTCGATGGGTTGTTAGGATATCCAGAGTGACCAGGCCACATATTTCGGGTAAGGCTGTAGTTGAACGTTGCTTGCAAGAACAGCAGGCGCTTGGAGATGTGTTGTACGCACGCCACCAATATTCGGTGCAGTCACTGCCGGGCCTGCAACTACTCTGAAGCTTTCGCGGTCGTCCAAGTCACAGATCCAATTAATCAACCTTTGATAGAAATATCACACATCGACGACCGGCCCATCAGTGGTGCTTAGCGTTCACCGAGGACCTCCCCCCGGGGCCTCTTCGAAGTGCCAGTGCCTCAGCTCCATTCGTGCCCATTCAATATCATTCAATGGCGCTCTCTCGTTACAGTCGCCATCAACTCCGTATGTATTTAGAACTTTCAAGTCAATTCTTCATCCTGTTAGGTATGTACACACCAAACGGGGCACTTGGAAGTGCTGAGTGCTCGACTTTTGCTCGCCCGTCGCCGTCAGATTCCCGTTGTGGAGACCGACTTACCATACTTTGCGTTGGCCCAGGCTGCTATCGCTCCCCCGTTACCCCAGCAGAGACACAAGGCAAATGTAAAGACTGCACAGGGAGGTTAAAATATCGAGGCACGACTTCCACCCAATCCCAGCTATCACCGGCTTTTTATCGGTCCTGGGCCCCGCACATTGAAGTGCAGCCCAGTAACCCATAACTGGGGAAGAGACGAATACAGTGGTTCCACTCCACCCCGCCATGAGAAACTTGTGAACAGGTGGGGGCCCCACGGGACTATAAAAATGGACGCTGTCAGCGAACTGCCGTCAAAGGCTATCTCTCCTCGAAAATATGGGTGGTAGCGCAGCTCCTGGTGCTGATCAATTTACTTCAGACCGCCGCAGAGCTCTTCAGGGGCAGTCGGGATGGGTAAGTTTCATCATGTATTTTCTTCTTTTTCTGAACCACTCGCTGGAAGGTTGGCCTCGTCCACAACAGCAGGGTTTTCGCCATCGCAGTGTTCGCGTCCTTGGGGGGGCTGTGAGGGTTATCACCTCATTCTTGCTATTTGTACTCAACTCCTTCAAACCGCAGGCTATATGGTGATCTCCTCGAAGCCTGACTAACATGAATACTCATGGAATTTCGAACGCATCGCAGGTTATAACCAGGTATGTCATTTCACGGATCAGTATACCCTTCTCACCCAGTGCGCCATCAGGGTGTCTTCTCTGGAGTACTTAGCATGTCCTCGTTCGACTCGAAGATGGCTTCTGCAGTTGACAACACCAGCAAAGAAGGTTGGCTGGTTTCTATACTTGAATTGGGTGCCTGGTTTGGCGTACTCTGCTCGGGCGCGTTGGCAGATAAGTTATCACGCAAATACACAATCGTCCTTGGTGCATCTTATAGACATTCGTTCGTCGAAGAGCACTAATGCAATCTGTAGCTGTGGTTATTTTCTGCATCGGAGTGATTGTCCAGACTGCAGCATTTCAGCCCTCTTCTATTTATGGAGGTTTGCGCCTTCCAATTTTCTGTTACCGATTTATTGATATATATCTCTAGGAAGATTTATTACTGGGATTGGCGTTGGATCGCTAAGCATGGTAGTCCCTCTCTACAAGTAAGTAATCTAGTCACGATACAGAAGCAACCCCAACATTAGTTTCCAGTGCCGAACTCGCTCCTCCCGAGGTCCGTGGAAGTCTTGTTGCGCTCCAACAGCTTGCTATTTCGTTCGGGATCATGATCTCCTTCTGGATCGATTATGGTACCAACTACATCGGCGGGACTGGGTCGGCTCAAAGCGAGGCTGCGTGGCGCATCCCTATCGCTCTTCAGATTGTGCCCGCACTCATCCTTGGGTTTGGAATTTTATTCATGCCATTCTCCCCAAGGCAAGCCTTTTCTTCCCACTTGTTTGACCCCACTAAATACTTTGGAGTAGGTGGCTCGTAAACAAAGGTAGGGATGACGAAGCAATTCAAGTGCTCAGCCAAGCGAGGCGCCTCCCACCCGACTCCGACCTCGTGCAGATTGAATTTCTGTTGGGTTTTGCACAATGATAGATTGTTGCACCTTGCTAACCACATGCCTAGGGAGATCAAGGCACAACATCTCTTTGAGAAAGAGACCAGCGCCCTCAAGTTCCCGCAGTATCAAGATGGATCATTTTCTTCGGACGTGAAACTTGCAGCCAATGCTTACCTCAGTTTAATTTCGACACGTACTCTTTTCTATCGGGTGGCCATTGGTTCCCTGTGAGGGAATTCACTGTGTTTGCTGACCTATCGTGACCAGCATCATTCAGGACCATGTTCTTTCAGCAATGGACTGGAATCAACGCGATCCTCTACTACGCCCCGACTATCTTTGCTTCGCTGGGCTTGACCGGAAACACGACCAAGCTACTCGCTACCGGGGTCGTTGGCATAGCGTACGTTCAGAAAGACACTGCTAGAAATTGATCTGCATGTTCACATTCTAACGTCTAGCATGTGGCTTGCTACCTTCCCCGCTGTAATATGGGTTGATAAGGTTGGGCGTAAGCCTGTCCTGGTCTCAGGCGCTTTCATCATGGCAGCGTGAGTCATCATCTTAACCCAATGGTTCCTGGCGTCGATAGTCACATCTCATTCAGATGCCACCTCATTGTGGCCATACTGACTGGCATATATCAGAAGAATTGGCCAGCGTAGGTCTTCACTATTTCTCCTGATACAATCGCTGATTTGATTTTCTAGACACCCTAGTAATGATACCACCTTGAAGCTAGCGACACTGTTCTAACTATGGGCTTCAGGTGCTGGATGGACAGCGTGTGCCTTCGTGTGGATCTTTTCAATTGGTAAGGTCGGAGTTCCGCGACATAAGATTACACTTATTCGATCCACAGCTTTTGGATATAGCTGGGGCCCATGCAGTTGGATCTTAGTGGCCGAGATATGGCCGTTGAGTATTCGCGGAAAGGGTCTCTCGATCGCTGCATCGTCAAACTGGGCAAGGCCCTCGAATATCGTTCGAATAGACAGCCACTGACTCGAATGATCCAGATGAATAACTTTATTGTCGGTCAGGTTACCCCGTCAATGCTGGCACATCTCACGTTTGGCACCTTTATATTCTTCGGGGTAAGCTTATCTTCCCGCTCCATCGCAGAGATTTGAGGGCGGCACTAGGTCTTCTCTTTCCTTGGTGGCGTGTTTGTTTTACTCTTCGTGAGTGGGGCATTTCAAGCCATGTCCTCGCTAATGTCTGACCCTTCTCAGGTCCCCGAGACGAAAGGCCTCACCCTGGAAGAGATGGACAAAGTCTTTGGTGACTACGAGGGTCTAGCGATTGCAGATCAACGACGCCAAAACGAAATTGCCAACCGTATTGGTCTCTCAGCATACGGTCAAGTAAAGCCCTCCGAGATCTTGGAAAAGTCCAGTCAAGAAGAATACAAGGAGGATTCCACGGCTTAGTTTTCCTTCCATTTCCCTGCTGTTACCCATATGTGCACACACCAACGATTTAACGGTACCACCATCATTCGAATGTACCTTGGGCACTTTAAAGAGCCTCTGTTAACTATTATCATCAGCGCTGCAAATTCTGGATGAATCATTTATCGTCCCGGTGAGCCAGCAGCGTTCCTGTACATGCGCGACCTATGAGAGTCTGTAGAAACGTTGAAGTGCGATCAACTTGATAAAGAAACTGAAGTTGCTGGAACCTTCGGAACCACAGCCAAGTGACCAACCCCGAGCGGGCTTCATGGCCGTTGGGAGAAATCCTGATCATGAGTCGGTGTATTGCGACCGTTGCTCGGAGACTGGCTATAACTAGCTTTTGTTGTCATGGGAGTTGATGCAGATGCATTGATGGGACACGCTGCATCAGCAGATCACACATTAAAATAATTCTCGTGTTTCTGCTTTCACGATCACTTTTTGACTTGAGGTCCATTGTAAGTGAGTACTACAACGCTAATCGCAAAGCCTACTTTGTTGATTCCGACGATTCGTTAGGTGTTCGCACTGGGAGCTTGAGCCTCGGGTGTACCTATTTCGAGGATGTAAATATATACTCCAGTCGTGAGTCCATGGTTTTCTTGATTGAAAGGATCATGGCGACCCATGCACCGTGACGGTGTAAAACACAGAGGGTTGAGTTGGCGACGCGTCCGCCGTCGTTTGACGTACCCGGTTGCGCGAGACCGTGTCGGGTGACGCACCTTTGGTCATGTTGGTGGGGGACATTTTACTCTTCATGACACGCCCCCGTCCATGTGTATGCGCGGAGGAATCTCAAACACTCCACCGCCGTGCACGAGCTTGGGATCCCGATCTCGCAAGCACTCCGAGTTTCCCGGTTGATCCCGCCCTCGAGGATATAACTCTGCCTTCCCTGCCTCTGCCTTCCCTTCGTACCATATGTCCCAGTTCTCGCCGCGGTTGGCCATAGTGGGTCCATCTCTGGACGAACCTCTCATTGCATACAGCCTATCTCAATACCTGCTCGACCGTATCAACATACACGATACTATCACGCGATTGGTGAGCAAAATCGCCCTGCCCGTTCTTTCGACATATTCTCTTGACAGGTGTGCGTTCCATTAACAGTCAGCCTATTCTGACTGCAGAGATTTTGAGCGCCTTGGAAATGAAGTCTTTGCCTCCTCGGAAGTCACGGTAGACAACTCGCTCATCACGAGCGAAGAACCTCAGGGTAAGAATCGCAGTCCGCGTCGGCGCCGCTCGCCGGGATGACACTGGGTTAAGGCAGGCCAGCCAAAGAAGAGGCAGAATCTTGGGCGACGTATTTTGAACAATTCACAGCAGCACAACACATCATGACGTGCGTCCGTTTACAGTCTCTGTCGTCCGACCGAGGCAAAACTATTGTCCGACAGTTGTATTCTGGTTAACCTTCCACAACCTGTCCCGACTTGGAACATCGCTACGCCGAACATAGCGACTGCATCTGCAAATGCGTTGGTCACCTTCCGACGTGACCGTGCACGGGGGGAAACAACCGCACAGCATGGGGTGCGAACACTTCACAGCTGGTACTTTGGGGTTCTGATACTTCCCTCCAGAGTTATTACACCTTTGAATTGATACGGCAGACGGGGGTAGATCCAAGTTCAAATCCCTGGCGAATCTCGCACATGAAAGCACATCCGTTTTGGTTCAGGGGAAATATAGAAGTGATGAGCTGATGGTAGCCTAAGCCGGGCCAACTTCGCGATATATGTTCATTGTATGTTAGCATCTTGATGAAGTGACGATCGAGCATCCATTAGAAGGACAGACACCAGGCCGGAACCACATCCTACGGACATTGTGAGGATATACTTGGCTATTGACTGGATGCAACCATGCTGCAGCAGATGAAATCGTGGACCAAAACTTCAGTTAGGCAAAGGAGCTGATCCCTGATAAGACCCGAAAGTCCTGAACAGCTAATTGGAGCCCTCATACGAGTGCCGACGAGCATCCCAAGAACATTGCCCATAAGAGTGTCATGATTCCGATAAAGGAATTAGGGAAGACGATAGACGACCTGGATTGTAACTTGGACGCAGCAGGGCAGACACTCCCGGAGACAACAGGAGGAAACGCTGACCATCCTACATATAAAGGACCATATACTTGATTCCACCTGCGCATGTGATTGGGTCAGAATAGGTATAAAAGAGAGGGAAGAGAAAAGGGTAGATCAGAAGGTCGAAATATTCCTCAGCTCCTCGGAGCTTAGGTAGTCTAACATGCTTTGTGACGGTGGCTAGAAGCCCATCATGTCGTTCGGATTGGATCTTAAACCTTACCTTGATACCTCGGGAATATTCTGCAAAACCGAGAGAGATCGCCTTGTCGTTGTTCATGTTCTTTGTGGAGATCCCAACGTGCAGTACAGGATCATGATGGTTTTCGTTCAAGTTTTTACCATCAAACCAAAAACAAACAAATAATAAACAAATTTGTCAACGTTGGCGCTCGAAATGGAGAGACCTACAGTACTAGCTTGCAGCGTGCACAGTGACCAACGTCCCGTTCTTTGAATGGCCTCCACGAGGGGACCTCGTTTCCTATCAGTGGCGTAATCGCTCAGGCGTGGGTTTAAAATGTTACGCGCGTGTCCTCCATGATCTCACTCGTGGTCAAAGTTGCCGTTGGATTGCCTTTGAATTGCAGGCGGGTATCGTCGTAGGAGACCGTGACGGGCCCATTCTGACCACCCCAGACAAGTAAGTGTCAAGCACTAGCGCTCGATTTCCCAGATGGGCTCTGGATGCAAGAGCTGGTTGTTCTCTGATAAAGTAACTGGCGCTGATGGCTGCTACTTTTGGCAGCCTCGTGTTTCATGCCATGCTACGCTCAGCCTCACCATTGTCTTGATAATCACTAGGTCAGTGCTAATTTCGTCCTTTGCCTTTTCTTCAGTTCCTCCCTCTTCCACTGCAACCCCGCAAGGCAATTTGGGCGGTGGGCGTCTCACTAGCTCAACCCATGTCTTCCACCGCTATGGGCACTTTCACTTGCTGGGATGGCTACGACGGTTGTGAAGTTGGAGAAGAGCGACCCTCTCGTCCTCCCCGTCGTTCTCGACTTTCATCCGCATCGGTTTTACCCTCCCTGCGACAAGGTACCGAGCGCGGCGGTGGGCGTCAACAGACGTCGAGATCGGCTACAAGACAAGGTCCACGAGAACAGGAGTATATGTCGCTCGATGAGCTATGGAACACCTTACGGGAGAGGAAGCATGCCGCAGAAGCCAAGCTTCCTCTCAAGGTGAAATCCCTGGAGGCATCCCAGCCCGGACCGAGCACTGTGTCGCGTTCCACCCCGGAGCAATATGTTACCACGCCTAGGAAGGCAACCCCTCCCAAAGTGAAGCGGAAGAAATCCACGTACGCCACCGCATCGTTCCTATGTCCGTTATCCTGATCCTTCTGAACGTGTTACAGGGATTGTGTTTCATTTCGCGAGTCCCGTTCGGGTCGTACAGTGTGTATTCTTTGCATCACGTCCCCGTGATAAGCCCTTCTTATCCCCGCACAGATCACCGCAACCTTTGACTTGCCCGGCATAAAGAAAGAACAAGCGCATGTTAGCTTTCGTTGGAATCACCTCGTTGTTACGTGGCAGACAGTCAAGATCTCTGAGAAGGAGGAAGATGGACGACTCGTTAGAGAGCGAGAGGAGAAGAAGTATACACGGACGATCCCCCTTCCAGAAGGGACGAAAGTAAGTGAGCTCCTGCTTTCCCCATCTCCTGAGGTTGATCGTTGTGTTCGTTAGTTCGAAGAAATACGCGCAGTAATGGACAATCGACTTCTTATCTTGAACTATCCCAACATGCGTACAGTCCGTGTCGAGCCCCGACCTCGGTTACCTAGACAGACCGAGCCCCGTCGTATTGAACCCACCGTCATCTCTGACAGTGATATCAAATCTAGCGATGACTTTGAGAATGCGTCGTATCTCAAGTCGACAGATCATTCACCACACGAAGAAATTACAGAAATCACCGATATCTCTGAATATTAGAAACCGCGATCTCCTTCCTAACTGCTTTCTGTTGCAGTTGCCTACCTCGATACCCACATCCCATACTACTCAGAGAAACGTGTTTTGCTACAGTCCGCGACCTGCGGGCAATGCTTGTATATGCTAGTCAGTGAAGATTATCAACAATGGATGACCTATGCTTATCTTGTGATCCCCTTTGTTACGAACGCGTGTCCATATCGGTAGATGAAAAGTACATGACCACGGTATCAAAGGCCTCCTTCGGATGCTCACGTGAACACATTCGCAAATTCTGCCAAGGCATGGTAGAAAATTATAGTGATAGTTGTCTCGTACAAGGTAGTAGTAAAATATATATTACATGTCATCCACACTCCACGCATAACTCGCTGTTGATGTCCGTTGTCTCTCGTTGATACGCTGGAACCACTTTTGCTCGAAACCATTACTACGGTCTGGGAATTGCATCAGCATAATCATTAAAGCCTTGCAAACTTGACCTTACCTACGCCATCCCATCTGTAACCGGGTTTTATGCCGAAGCGATTAGGAGGTGGTGGAGGACCGCGATACTCTGGCTTTTTGGGCATCTTGGATGATTTTTTCTGTGAAATGGAACAATCAGATAACCAAGGGTAACTTCTTTTACACCTGGGCTCACCGTCAGGAAAGCAGCGGCAGGGTCATTCCATCTCTCCTGTGTCATCAGTTCTTCGTTGAGTTCCTTGTCATCTGCTTGCCGAGAGAACGGCAACGATTTGTTCTTTTCCAACTGAATTCTACGTTTTTCTTCTTCTTCTCGTTGTACGAATCCCCTGCCCCACTCCATCTTCTGTGCGTCCTTTTCCTCCTTTTCTCTCTTCTTCCGAGCTGCTTCGGCTCGGGCCAGTTTCATGTCGATCTTACGACCCGATGCATCACGGTATACAGTCTCCTGTGTGGCTTCCACCTCCTTCGTCATCTCGTCCTGTTTGACACGGGTCTTGGCTTGCTACAACCTAGGGGTCAGGTGCCATCTCATACGGGTATCAAACGGTCTGTACCTTTCGTAGATCCTCGTGGCGGATCAGCCCGCCCTTGAAAGGCTGTACGTCCTCCACGACGGTCGGTTGTTCATCAAGCGGTATGACCGGACTCTCCTCCCTCTTCACGCCCTCGTGCACCGTAGTCCACCCCGAATGCTCGTCCATTCTCCGTTTCTTGAAACTTCGGTCGGTCGCAACTGCAGCTTCCGTCACGTCCGTGTCTTCCTCTTGTTTCTGTCTTGAGGCCTCGTCGCCAAAGCCCGCATCGTCGTCAACAAATATGGACGGACCACTGGTTGCATCGTTTGCGACCTTGCGCTTCTTCTTCTTGGGAGCTGTTCGGGCCAGTATGGCCTCAGCTTTAGGCCCTGACATGTATTTTTCCGCGAGGTAGGCTTGCATAGTTTGGAGTGATAGTACAAGCTGGGTATTATGAGCAAGTCAAAGTAAAGGAAGCGGCACAAGCATCACTAATGTGTATTACATAAGGCAGTTATAGTAATGCACTTGTCCAAGCAGTGAAGAGTTGTTGAACGGAAGTCACAGAAACCAACTTACTGATTTAAGGCTTCGAGAAGTTCCAAGATGACGACACTTGTAGTGCAACTCAAGGATAGTAAAGTACTACTGCCAGGTTGTCGTAGAGAAAACGTACCGACGTTGTGAAGTGTCTCACCAAAGAAAATCTGACTGCCCAGAATCATCGAGTGGCAGAGGGTGTACAATCTGGGCGACAACGGCCAACATTCAAAGGACCAACGACAACCAGTACATTGACATGTCAGGATAACAAGCATACTTGGCGGGCAACTATTGGTGCTTCGACAACGCACGCCGTGAACTGAGAAGACGAGCGCATCTGATAAAACGAAGGCGACAAACACCTGGCGAACTCATGGAAACTTACGGAAACATGACAGAGTATGCAGCTTCTGCTTGTCGGAGCGGGACCAAGTCCAAGGGCATGCGTGGGTGGAAACTTGAAGAATGATGGTGATGTGCTTTGAGAACAGAGGTATCATCGAGGCGCCGTGGATGCAGTGCTGTGTCTTCTCCGCGGCCAAGGTCAGACGGCTCGACTGGATTTGTCTGGCCGAGTGAAGAAGGGCCCGCGAACTTGTTGAAAGGCACGAATTTCAAGGGACGCCGTGTGGGAGAGACTCCAGCACCATCCACCAAGGTACCAAGAGGATCGCCATCGGTCAAGACAGTAGCGCGAAACAAGGTTTTCGCGATTCGGGAGGACCCCTTTTGTCGCTTGGGCACTTTGAGGACTTTTCGAGCAGATGTCGCTCGTCGTTCCGCTGGGCGTTGGCGAATATATGCGCGAGGCCTTCTCAGAGAAATACTATCGGGTACTACTTGCTTGGTTTTCGAAATCGTTTGAACTGAACCACGAAGAAACCTCTCGACAGTGACGATGTTTTCAGAGGACGCTCTCGGACTCGGGGGTTGTGAGAACGCAGGGGAAGATGTCGCCGGTTCCGGAAGCACAACAATCTCTGGTATCAATCCCGAACGCAGCCTCGCAACATCACTCGCTTGGCCGAGGGATACAACGGCTCCCGTGTCTTCAACGCTGGTCCGGAGCCTCTTTCGTCTCCTCTTGAACTGATAGACATCAATGGACAAAAAACGGATGAGCAACCTGTAGGTTAATATTGCCTACCACGAATTCGTTGGTATCGTTCTGCAGCTGCAGCATCGTTGTTTGACTTGGGGTGAATTTAGAGCTGAGTCGCCGGTTGTGGCGACACAAATTTCTTGGTCAGCATTCCGCCTTGTATGCACTGTCGGGCGGTGCATTTCAGCGGAACTCACTTACACCGACGTACAGGCCCCGTAGCTAAGTTTTTCGGGTTATAGTAGATGCTCATCTCGCCCGTCCTCTTCCTATGGTTTTCCCCGTTGTACTGTCGGTACGTCCAGATTATTATGCAGCTCGCGCTGCCTGGCAGTGGCAGACCATGCAATGTCGTTGACACTTCCCTCATCTCCAATCGTTCTCGGGGATCGCAAGTAATAGGCGTATTTTTCATCATGCGGCCTTCTTACCCCGCCAGTGATGCTGTCCATTGAACTTTAGGTTGTTGTCAGCCCTTCATTACCACATCATACCATCCACGATAAGCAGAGCCCCGGGGTATTTAAGCCCGCAGGGTTCAGCGTTTTCTCCAGTGCTTCCTGCATCCAAAGACGAGTAGCAGATTCTTATTCTTTCTATCAATCTCAACATGCAACTCACTTTCGCTGCCATCGTTGCCTCTGCTGCTGTCGTGGTGGGCGCGGTACCGCAACCTCGGCAAGCTACCTGTGCCGAAGCCGCCCAGTTTGGCGTGTTGACCATCTCCCCGACCACCGTCGCACCTGGCGAAGTGAGTGTAAATTTCTGGCTCCTAGGGCGAACCTTGACTAATTATTGTGCGACACCAGATCATGACGGTGAATGCTGACTTTAATTGCGCCATCAACTACTTCGGGCACATCCCTGAATTCGCCGACTACTATATCGAGGTTCCTGTTAACAACAACGGTCATGAGCCCCCCATCCTCTTGGGTCGTCATACCCCTGAGGGCACCTCTGATTCGTTCACTCTCGTGGTTCGTTCTTCGCAACTGGGGGTCAGCACGTTTTCTGACCTCCACCTTTTCCCAGGTCCCTATTGCGTATTACTTTGCAAACACAAGTTATGTGGTGACACTGGACACCACTTACCCTGTCAATGGTCCCAATGGTATGCCTTACTCTGTCGTTGGCAGCGTTGAGGTCCCGATTACCATCAACGTTTGAGTATACTCTCTTGTACAATGTTGCCAGTGTCAGTTTCGACGGTCCACTCTTTGGGCATGGGTCTATAAGCAGAGTAATTTTAATACCCGTTCCCTACAAGTTTCAGAGTCTAACTTATGGACAATCTACAAATCAACACACCATGCTGACTTACTGATTCGTGTGTGCGAGACAAGCACAGGACTCGGAGCGATGTACCCGACGAAGTGACTACGCCACTACTGCGGCTTAGCACAAACGGCAACATGATCATTCGGGATGGGTCAAGATTTGTAGCGGCAGGCAGACACCGCGCGACAGGTTCGGAAATGGGACCCTGATTTGACTCAAACCTTGCGCACCATTGCCAGCGGCGCTGCCTCGTTCTCCATCCACGTATCACGCGGGGTCGCTCCTGCATCATTTCAACATCTGAGTCGACATGGCACACCCAGCTTGAAAGTGACGCGTCGGCTCGCTGCCCTGCAGGCACAACGCTATCCTCACCACCCTCCCCGTGCGCCACAACAATGATTAGTTGTGGGTAGTACCTAAATGCTGAAAAATCATGTTCCTGGAGCCTTTCAACCCCACAAGTTACACGAGCCATCCTACAACGTTCCGGAGGCATACTGTGTCACCAACGCTGACCTCTTGCACGCGATCCCTAGGCATTTCCCAGATTCGCCAGCTCAGCCTTCAACTTTTTCAGCTCCAAAACTGCAGTGTCAATGACGTCCTTCTCCGCCTTGTTGTCTTTCAGTGAGCGGACGCGGTCGCCCTGCTCGAGGATCTTGACTTCTAGAGCAACTGCCTCTGGCGACTTCGGCCCATCCACTGCAGCGTCCGCTTTTCCGCCAGGGTTGGCACCCTTCTTGGCCTTGCGTTTCGAAACAGGAGCCTCCTCCTTCTGTCCGTCATTTCCACCAAACTTGACCTTCCATACTTCCTCCATCTTCTCGTCGATGTTTTTAAACAGATGATCCGGCTTCCCAATCCGATGGCCCCCCAAGATATCCGTAGAAAATACTTCGGGTACAGACCGCGCTGGTGCGTTGAGCTGTTGTAGAATAGCCTCCGACGTCGTAGGCATGAACGGATAGACCAACACAGACAACACATAAATCAAGTTCACTGCACGCGAAACGACCTGAGCGCAACGCTCGGGTTTTTCCGTCATCAATGCCTTGTTAAGCCCGGATGCTTGGAGGTATCCATTACCCCGGTTAGAGATGAGCATGACAGTCTGCAGGCCAAGACGAAGTTTCACACTCTCCATCGCGTCTATGTATTCTTTGAGGAGGAGGTTGACTTCAGAAATGAACTCGCCATCAAGAGCATCATTAGGGGACAGTGCTCCAGCAGCATCGCCACTCTCAGGAATGACGCTGTCGTACTGCGATGCCACGAATTTCAAGGTGCGGTTAACAAAGTTTCCGAAGCTATTGACGTGTTAGTAAGGTTGTATGTACACCATAAGACGGGATGAGAAATTCACTTCTTGAGTAAAACATTGTTATTAGCTGCAATCTGAGACAGACGGTAAGTAGTGAATAAAGCTCAGATGAGAAATTACAACTTACGCAGTCCGCCCAACTGAACATCGCGTCTGCAGTTTCAGGTCGGGTAGCGAGTAGGTAATACCGCCAGACCGATGCTGGGATGCCAGTCTCCTTAGCCGCAGGTCCGAACACTCCACGACCTTTGCTCTTTGAGAATTTTCCACCCTCGTAGTTGAGGTATTCTATGACGGTCTTTGTTGATCACCCAGCACCAAGGCAGTGGATGATCTCACCTGTCGTCGATATATGATGAAGCGTTGTCCATTTTCTGCCATCAGCGAGAAGCATGGCAGGGAAATAGACAGTATGGAAGTAAACGTTGTCCTTGCCCATAAACTGGTATAACTTGACATTATCAGGGTTGAGCCACCACTGCTGCCAATCAATGGTATAGTTGGCGGTAATGCTTGGGTAACCGATAACGGCGTCGAACTACCAGAACAACGGTCAGCTGCCGGGGTGAGGGCGGCTTTTAACCATCGTACGAACCCATACGTCTAAAAGGATTGTCAACGTCCCAAATACACTAGGCAACTGCGGCACTTACAAAGAACCTTGCCACCCATCTCTTTGTCATCCTCTCTACCAAGTGGTGGGATGGACACACCCCAGGTTAGGTCCCGAGTAACGGGTGTGGGACGCAAGCCACTCTTCAAGCGTGCGTCGACAATCTCTCCTTCAGTGTTGATCGTCGCGTTAGGTGACCATTTGCCGTTCTTGTACGACGTTTTGATCCATTCTTCTAGTTGAGGCTGTGCTTTGTCGAGTCTGAAATACATGTGAGATGAGGAGCGGGCGATAACTTTATGAGTTTTGTCTATGAGGCATCGGGGTTCGATGAGGTCTATGGCATCGAGAGTGCGCGCGCAACCATCGCACTGGTCTCCTCGAGCGTCCTAAAAGACTTGATCAAGGTGATCTCCGACAGACATATGGGCCTACTTACGGGGAAACTGCAATGTGGACATATGCCTTCAACATATCGATCGGCTAGGAACCTAGACCGAGGTTGATAGAGGACAACGACTGAATAACCCCACTTACCTTTGGCACCCTTCACAGTAAGTCTGATCCCTCGCTTGCTTTTCGAGATAATCATGCTCCCCGAGATTGAGGTATATTGATTGGCATATCCTGGAATGAACAGGTTAGTTGATGCGAGTAGAAGGCGGACGGTAGGGAAAGGGAAAGGAATTACTCAGTATGCTGAGGGGTAGAAGTGCGCCCAAAGAGGTCAAACCTGTCCAGAGTCGTTTAACGAGCGAGAGAGAAGAAACCCAGGCTGCGACTTGCCCGATGTCAAACCACTCATAAGTCTCTTTGTGTAGCGCATGATATTTATCACAGAGCTGTTTGGGTGTGATGCCTTCCTTTAGTGCTGCTGTTTCGGTTGCTGTTCCATATTCATCTGTTCCACAGATATAAAGAGTTCGGCGATTGCGAGTCCCTGGGATCAAGTTGCGATATGGACCAGGACACGGAGTATGCGCACTCACGGCTATATCTATGGTTTGTCAGACTGGCTAGCCCAAGGTTCGGAATTGTATACCTACCTACTGAACACGTCGGCACTGAGAACGCTTCCGATGATATTTCCTGTGAAAAATGTCAAAAAGAGGGTGGTCACACGAACAAAAAAGACATACCTAAGTGGGGTACATTGTTACAGTAAGGCAAAGCAGAGGTGATCAATATATTTGTTTCCCCTTGTTTCGGTAATCTAGCCGGTGGATAATATTGAGCCGTGTTCGAGTCCAATGAGATGCAGAAGTCGTACTTACATTGTGGATTGCCCAGGATCGGGGATCAGTCTGAGAACTTGTTCTCTGACTGTCTGGGACATCGTGGACGTTTGTAAAGTCACAGATCAAGGATGTTCCGTGTGCTGTGGTCCCTTTGATCGATGGATGGTCACTCAGCGTCTGTTGCAGTCGAGTTTGCTGTCCGCGACGATTACTAATCATTGGGCCGTTGGTTACGCAGTGGCGTTTATCTCCTACTAGCGATAGTGTTCATATCTGGGGTCGCCTTGTTTCGTTAAATATGTTCCGAGTGTGAGTACTGACGGCGTTCATCGTCGAGTCTTCGCATCTCTGCTCCTAGATTCTAGTGGGGCCTCTGAGGGTTCCGAAGATAGGTGATAGAGTCCAGTTAGTAAGATGGTCTCGGCGTTACCCCGTTATGGGGCTCACATGTTATTTCCTCGAGCACCCTTTCGCGAGCCGGACCGTGTTGCGTCCTCTTATCCTCCAAGGCGTCTCGTTATAACCAAGATTGGTGGTGTCATTGATAGTCAGATGGCCTCCGAGATAGGATCGTGGACATACTCCGCCACGGCTGTGACCCATGCGAAGAAACGAGGTACGTAACTTTGGGTGCCTTACTAACGCCGGGGAGTCGTGTGTATCGCATGTTCCCGCTTTATAAAGTCGTGCAACCGAGTCAGACGAGCTGCTGGCAATGCCTTCAAGCTCATAGCTGTTCAGAAACTCATCCAAGTCGATCGCCGCAATGCCACTGGACAGAATTATCACGGACCCCATCATATCCACAGAGAACGTTAGCTTTGACTCTCCTTCCCAATCTCGTCCCCCTGTAGACCATCTCCCTCTCGCTTCCGAGGTCAGCTTGCCATCGGAACGATACCCTTTCGTGGGTGCTCGCAAATCCAAGAAGCCGTTCTACCGCGCCCGCCCACTATGGTATTATTCTCTTCGCAAACTCGTTGCGCAAATTGACCCGTGCCCAGGCTGGTTCCGTTTGCATTGACAGCTTCTATCACAGTAGGTTCAATATCCCATGCCAAATGTCGTGTTTTAAACTCGTGTGCATTGTTCCAGCGTGGAATGACGCTGGCCTCTCGTGTCGAGGTATTCACTGAACTCTCATGCAGACAGCTTCACGACGACTGGAACCACGCTTCTGCCCCCGACACACGAGGCAGCCACGCTCCTGTTCACCCTCAAGTCGACGCTAGTCCAGGCTTCATTCCTCTATCTTTACCCTCTATACCACCACCTGCGCAGTCCTTGGAGGAGTCCGAAGGTGATGGCGTAAGCGAAGGCGATGATCCTCGCGTTATTCCTGGAAAGAAATGTGTTTCAGATCCTGCCGTACAAGCTGCCGCAGTCAGACTTCAGACTATCATGACGACCACCATGGGTGCACTTTCGGCCCTCACCACAGGTTGGTGGGGCCACTTTGGGGAACGTCATGGCCGCACTCGTGTCCTTGCGATATCCACGCTTAGCTTGTTCCTCACGTACGTGCACACTCATCCCAGGGAGGTGTCAGTGACATTATTCATGTCTGATCAATACTGTTTAGGGACCTAACCTTCATCCTTGTCTCCACGCCACGCAACCCACTCGCTGCGCACTCCCATAAGCTTCTCCTCTTGGCTCCGATTATCGAAGGCTTACTAGGGGGATGGTCATCGCTCAACGGGGCATTTACGGCCTACATTGCAGATTGCACATCACCTGGTTCCCGTGCGACTATATTTGCGCGTTTCACTGGCGTGCTTTTCGTGGGATTGGCACTTGGGCCAATAATAGGTGCTTGGCTAATCAGAAACCCGATATCGTTTTTGAAGGTTGGACAAGGTAGTTCATTTTCTGCTGGCTTCATGATCATATCTAATTAATACCGGAACTTAGCTGATCACCCATTGCAAAGTGTCAATTCAGTCTTTTGGGTTGCCATCTGTGGCTCTTTCGTAAATCTTCTGCTTGTGCTTTTCGTGTTTCCTGAGTCCCTTCCTGCATCCCGTCGGGCGATGAACAGGAAGGGCAAGAATCGCGCGATAGAAGACGACGAGGAGATTAAAACCGGAAGTAAGCTATTTATGTTCCTTATCTCGAGGTGCATCTCATTGATTCCTCTCGCAGAGGGAGATAACCACACTTGGGTGGTCATTCGCGTTATCAAGAGTTTCATTTCCCCTCTTGCCGAATTCTTGCCAACGGATGTTCCAGTGGCCCGATCAGCTGGAATGCCCAGGCAGCTACCTACTCGCAAGGACTGGAACCTGACGTTCCTTGGGTTGTCTCTCTTCGTTTACATGATTTCTTCCGGCCTCTTCCAAGTCAAGTACCTCTACGCTGAGCACGTCTACGACTGGGCCGCGGAACAGTTGAGTTACTATATCGCATTCATGGGTGCTATCCGCGCGTTCTATCTTCTCGTCCCCTTGCCATGTGAGAGTTACCATATGACTCCATTAAATTTTGCAATGTGTACTGACAGAAGACGCAGTACTCCTAGCAACATTTAAACCCATTCGGGCAGCAGTGTCGGCAGCAGTGTCAGCGCAGCCCGACAACAACGGCCCCAAAGCAAAACCCAAACCCACGAAAAGCCACCTCTTTTCTGAAATCCGCTTCGACCTTCTTGTCGTACGATGTTCATTGTTTGTCGAGTTTTGCTCTCATGCACTTGTCGTCTTCTCTCCGCTTCCCTCCAATGATGCCTCGTCCGCATACTGGTCACAACTTATTTTTGTCGGGGCTACCTCGTTGGCATGTACTGGTGCCGGAGTCATGCCAGCTGCTCAGAGTCTGGCTTTGTGCACTCTCCAAGGTCGCAAGTTGGCAGAGAAAGAGGAAATTGCACGTTTGCAAGGTGGTGCAGAGTGCGTCCCTGCGGAGCAAGACGCAGCATCTGAGTCGGGTGAATTATTCGGCGCGATTGCCGTCCTTGGAGCGATTAGCCAAGCTATCGTCGGGGTATGTCTTTCTCCACTCTCATCTTGGAAGGACCCGATCTCTCATCTATATCCGTTAGCCAATCATATTCGCGATGATATATAGTGACACCGTCGCCTCGTTCCCTAAAGCGATCTTTGCGACGGCCGGGGTCCTCGTCATGGTTGCTATCATCCTCACCCTGTTCGTCAGGCCGGATATCAGTTTGTCCATGCGCAAGAACATTCATGTTCGGAGGAAGACGAAATCCGGCGCGGCGTCCAGGTATAGAGCTGAAGAGATCAGGGGCCGCTCGAGAGCGAGCAAAGACCTCCGGGGTGGTTCCGCAGGCGCTTCGTATTATGGCGCCACGGGACGTGGCCCGGGTACGCCCGGCACGGGAACAGTGGCTAGTACTTCTGGGCATGCATGAGCGCCAAGAGACGTACTTATTTTACAGGATGACACACGTAGTAACATAGAGGGGAGGACAGTATGCATATCTATATTCACTAATTTACTCTATTCGGTTCTAACTTATACCAATCCTACTGACTGCCTCATCGGATCCCACGTCACTTCGAATGGCGTGAACGAGAGCACTCACGTACGGGAGAGCGCAAAACTGTCTTGACAGTGTTTGTATGTACTCAGCAACAAGTTATAATATCTACCCCGGTGCCATCGACGGTATTGTTACGCGAGGTGAAGGCAACAGATACATAATTTTATGTACACCCCCTTCATCGAGAACTAGACCCCCCAAAGCCAGTACTTGTTCTCAGAGACCCCATGTTCGAAGGCCCTTCCCTCCTGTCTCCATCACCATAAAAGCTTGCTCGACGCTGCGTGGTTCTGAAACGGGACTCCGAGCGTTCCCAATCATACGCACGTGGGGCCGACTGGCTTCGATTGAGTAAATTGCCTCCTAACGCACCGAGAGCAGCACCGGTCCAGAATCCAGGACGCCAACCTTCGGCGGAAGATGGGTTTTTCGTATAAGGCGGAGGAGGGGCCTGGAAATCATACGGGAAATACCCAAATCCGGGTCGCCCGCCGTCGTCTGGACCGGGGTAGGTGGGGGGAGGGACCCGTCGGGTATTCCCTGTGGGGGGATAGCTCCGACGCAAGCAAGAGTAAACAAAATTGTACAGGATGACTGCCAGGACGGCAAACCAGACGAGCATAAAGAGGATACCGGACATGTCCAAGTCTGAGGCCGCTCGACAGTGAGTCCTGACGCTGGCAGATAGGTACGCTCTAGGACGTACTGCTGAGGAAATTCGATACGCCGAACGATGGCCAATCCGATGTATCATCCCTGAGTGAATGGGGGAGCTGTACGAGATGGTACTCGAGGGAGCAGGACCCTGTCGCATGCTAATCAGTAAATGTCACAGAATAAGCTTGACGAGCATTGCGACGGCTCACCTTTCATTACATACGGGTCACCTGGACCGTTCCAACCCTCGCACGAGACCTCTACCTTGCCGAATCGCAGAGAGGAAGGCAGGTCTGCCTCACACTGTCATGGTCATGGCACCTCATGTCGCATATAAGAGCTGTCACTTGCCTTCCAGTCGACATTAATGCCTGAGCCACCGATATTCCTACAACGCACAACCTCAGGCTGGTACGTGGCGCAAGGTTTCCCAAGGCATACCAACTGAGTAATTGGGGTGGTCCTCCTGGCAGTCGTGAGGGAATCTTTGTGAAAAGTGATTGCGGGGATGTTCTCAAGAGCTATCCGAGACATGTTATACAGGCGCTGACCAACAGGCTATGGAACAACAAATGAAGGTGACGAAGGCCAGCACCGTTTGTCGTTGAGTATGGATGGGCGCCGCGGGTGACACCCTCAGCTGCCGTTAATGAATGATACGTACACACGCCTGGCGCAACCGATCAGATTGACCCAGTATTAAATAATGCAACTACATATACCCCCAGGATAGTAGTACCACCACCGCGACTCTACCTTATGCAGGACATGCAGGGCAGATTCCTCCGCTACAACCCCAACAGCTAGCAACGCCGACCCCGAATGTCTGCAGGATGAGCGAAACAATACTAACAACCCCCTCTCCTAGCACGAATCCACTGGCGATTACAATCAGACGAATATTTGCTCCACCAGTCTTCGCAACCCTTCGGTGGTACCAGTACTCTACCAATCCCCCGATGAAGCGCGCCATTGAAAAGGATGGTGTGTTCAAGAACCCGATGGCAAATGCGACGCCGGATGGGATCCACCTCGCATACGGCAGACCACGTCGGACAGCCATGAGCTTGATACCCGCGACAACAGAAAACAGCAGAGCAAACAACAACATGAATGAGCTGGCGTTTTCTGGTAGTTTCCCGCTACCTGTTATCCCTCATGTCAGTAGCAGTGCAAAACCGCGGATGACCCCTCCACGACTTACGGAGCAAACGCGCAAGGCTGAGCCATACGTATGCAGTCGGGGCAGGGAAAGAAGGGCCAGGTATGGTATAGGCTCTCTGGTAAAGGGTATAGGCAGACGCCGTCACTATAATAGAAAACGATGACCCGATTAGTTGACCGTAGAACTGAGCTCTTGGCGAGGCACGAATGAGATGCCCAGTCTTCAGGTCTTGCATGAGATCCCCAGCTCTAGATGAGTGCGTCAGATGGGTAAATCTGTGCAGTAAAAATGAAACTCACTGTTGTGCGCCTGCCTCGGCCACTGCGCCTGCGATTATGTTCGCCACAATATTTCCAGGTTGTATCCAAGCGAAAAGAAGTTGAGAGATTTTACCCAGTCCGCTCACGGGGTTTAAATCAGTTTCTCCCAACGCTCGAACCCTAGCAGAGAGTCAAAGAAGAATATCACAGGACGCAGTACACATACCCCAAGATACTCAACAAACCACCAACGGCGAATCCTATCAGTGTTGCCCAAGGCTTGATCCCTTCGTCCCCAAAAACAATCCAGACTAGTAATGTCCCTACTATCACACTCGTTACCAGGCCGCTCAAAACCCATCGAGTTGGGACAAGCCTGTCCGGCGTCTCGGGGTCATGATCTTCTTCTGGAGGTGCATGTCCAACCTTTCGGACGGACAATACCACCTTGGCGACAACCGATTGGACGACTGGGAGGAGAGAGACGAGGGAATCTGCACACATGACTGCCAGAGAAACCCAGAGGATCCACCCTCTGGCACCCGTGGACATGTCGCCGACTGGTCCTGGTGCCCACCCCGCGTGCTTGGAGAGTGGTGATAAAATTCCCCAGCCAACAAGCATTCCCTACACAATTAGTCAGATACCCAAGTCTGTCTAATTCTCAACAAACGTGTTACCAAGTTCATGCTCAAGGTCGTGGGGAAGCCCATGATAATGCCTAGTTAAAGTGAGTACTTGGAACGGCTTACATCCAAAAGTGAACTCGTACCCTGGCCAACATATGATAGACTAGGGGTGAATGACCATAACCATTCGCGAGCGAGGTATTTTCCAAACAGCGGTACAGAAAAAACGATCGGAAAGAAGTATGCTGCAAGCTGGGAAAAATATGAGAGACGCCAAACGAGACACTAGATGAGCTGACCGTCAGGAGGCCAGAAGCCCAAAAACTGTAAATAAGATCCATCCAGCCTTCTTGTTGAACAAGCTCGCGTTCGTCGATACCCTCCGTTTCATCTACAGTGTCGCGCGTGACTGTATCAACATCGTCGATAAGATCGGCATGGCTGGCTATATCCTCCGTATCGAGTGCTCGGTATCCGGAACGGTGGCGTAGCGACGTCTCAGGAGGCGGGAGCTTGTGAAGAACGGAAATCAATTGTGCTGTTGCAGCTCCTGAAGGGAATGCAAGTTGCTCCTCAATGATCTGCACAATGTCTCAACATCATCGACCAGACAACAAAAGGTATACGCACCACTTGTTTTCGGATTGGGGGTGACATGAATACCCCAAAGAATGCGATCGAGCACGACCAACCGACAGCTGCGGCCCAAGAGAGGTAAATTGGCGGGCTTCCGTCCTGTTGTTCATCTAGCAGACCGAGAGCCGGAAGTATACCAACAAACCCAGCCGCCAGTGGCATCTAGTGGGAGTTTCTGAAAAACTTGTCGTTGGTTTGAGCGGTAGAGACTCACAGTCCCTGTGGCGACTGCGGTCGTCTGTACCACAACAATTTCTTGAGGAGAGAGTGGAGCTGGAAGCATCTTAGAGACTAAAAATCCAATGAGGGAAGCCTGCAATGACATCCTTGATTTGTCTCGTTGAGGGTCTCTGTGTTGGACTTTCATGTTGGAGAAGGACGTACATGGAAATCCATCCCGTTTGGAGACCGAAATAAAGATTGGTGAAGCATATCAAACAACCGATGAGCAGTCCGATTGCCACTGCGGGGAACTGATCATTTTGCAGCAACCTGAATGAATGTATATGGGGTACGTACTGTAAACTCGGGTAGAGTCGACTGCTGACCGCACGAGTCGCTATCATTATGAAGACGTGAACTCAAAGAATGTTTTAGAAATGAGGTGGCCGCAGGAAGCAGTACAATAATTTTACCTGATCCATCGTCTGAGACCCATTCCAGGCGTGTACTAGTAGGGTGGGGGACAAAGTAAGGCTGATGTTGGTGGCCCTGTGACCAAGGGCCAAGGCTGTGAGTTTCACCCACGCTCCGAGCGCTAGTGAGGAAGCTCCTACTGTAATGGCAGATTTGGCGCGCGAGTGGTAGGGTGGTCCAGTTGTATCGAGTACAGAACCATTCGAGGTTAGCGCATACAGCCAACTCCAAAGTCTACGCATGTGTTGAACAAATGCCCCTGTCCAGTGGCAGTGTCGATACACGTGATCCTCATTAAGTAATTTGCGCTGATATTGCCGTGTTAATCCAACACGGAATCCCCTTGTCCCTGCCACCGACGGCGACGGCGACCAGCACGTCGAGCTCATCGACGATAACAGCGACCCTTCCTGGCCCATCCTCACCGCTACTTCTCCTTGGTTTTATGGGTTGCAGTACTTTCCAACTTTTCTGTCGGTGTCTCTGATTTCGTCATCTTCCTCCGTGTTGTCGCCATGGATGACATGGATCCCTCTTATGAACGTGCCAATGCAGTCGCCGGCCCGTCTTCAATCACTCAGGATGCCCCCACCATCCTCTTACCTCCTCCCATGGGTATGCACCTCTTTCTCAGTACAAGACTCGCTTAATTCTCCTTCCGAACAGCTCCTTCCCAACCTCAAGGTTTCCTCGCTAGCACCCAAGACCTCCTCGCCCGCTTCTGCCTGCATGCCGCATACGACAAGCATGTCCGCCCCTCTCTGGACTCATCCGTCGGTCCCCCCATATCTACCGCACAGCCAAATCTCCCCCTCCCGCCCGACCTAGATGAGAAGAAAAAGAAAAACTCTTACCGTCACCTTATCAAAAGTCTCCCCGGAAAGCACTCCGTGAAAAAGGACGATTATTTGGCCACTCTCATGCAGGCGCCCCCGAAACAGCACATACCCATAGTCCAGTTCGATATGAAAACGCAGAAGGAAGCTTTCACTGTCTCTGCTGAAGGACTGAAAGGGGTTTGTCTTATCTGTACCAGACATACTTCAACTATTCTCATTCCTTTGTCACAGTGGAATGCGGGCGCCCTCATACTGGAATCTGCGCAAGCTCGGGAAGATCGCAAAAAACGCGTTAGTATCACACCCATCATTTAATTCCAACCACGTGTCTTATCATCTACTCAATCTTCACAGAAAGAATTGAAAAAAATTGCCCGAGCTCAAGCACAGGGACTTACCCCAGGGCCGTTGCCCAGTACACCAGCCGCAGTCGCTCAACCACAACCTGCCCCTTCACATCCAACGATCCCATCTACTCAACAACCGCCTGGCCCATCACAAATCTCACAGGCAAAGCCACGGGTCACACCCGTAACAATTCCTCCAGCGTCGGCTGGCCCGTCGACATCCACCCCCACGAGCGCTACGCCACGCTCAGCTATGCCAATGGCCGCACCGCCTCAACGGACAAACACCTCCATACCTGGTAGAGGTCAGAAACGTGAACTCGAAGATGGCACAATACAACCACCAACACCGACTTCACTCTCCCCTAATGTACCCATTGGAGTTGTAGGTGCCCGTGCGGGGGTAGGTAATGCGCGCCCACGTCCCATAAAGAAACAACGAATGGTATGTCAATTAATCTGCCTCTTCGCGTGATTGTCCCATGTTCTCCAAAATTCCTATTTATCTCTGGCGGATCTGTACGGAGCTCACGCCCTCTTGGGTAGGATATACAAGGCCAGTCCAGAGAGGTACTTATACAACAACCTACTCCACAAGGTTCATAGCTCCGTCCGATTGTTTCTATTTCTTCCCCCCGACTGCTCACGTGGACCGTCGTGACATGACATGCCAGCAGGCTTACAATCGTCACGAGCATTCGCACCGCACCTCCTGCAGTTTTGATCTATTGGCAGGGCTGGGGCGTCCACCATCACGTCTATCGTGGCACTGCTACATGCGGTGATAGAAGCCAATGAGTGAGATTAGGTTAACCGATGTACACTCAGCTGTTGTACAGTCGCTGTTCAGTGCCATTCACTCTCTCACATCTCTCGTTCGCCGACGACCATCGTTTGCTTTGTGTTTTTACGCGCAGGCATTGACAGCCTCTCCCCTGACACAGCTACACTTTATTAACTGTTCACTCGCATTTGCATTTGCTTTCGGGTTCACGATCATGTCACTGATGGGATTCAATCATGCATTATCATTTATAACTATCTTCTCTTAATCATGTACATTCCAGGACATGGACTATATACCTGAAACAAGATCCAGTGCTACAGCGAGAGGCGACATTATACTTGAGGTGAGCTCTTGGCAACGCCGATTCAGCGACAAGGTGACTTGTGGCGGCCCAGAGTAGACAGACGTAAATGGCTTCACCATCGAAATCTGATAATCATACTGATCCATAAAGAATTTAGAATACGACATCATTGCGTATCAAAATCAAGTCCATCGGTCCCAAAATCCCTTGGTCCCATTCGTCTCTGGTGCCCATTCATCTATGCCGAGCAGCCGGACGACGAGATTGTACAGCTCGACGTTCTGAAACGGTTGGAGCACACATTCTTGGGCCCGACCGGTTTCCTTCTGGCATCGTTTCCTCACATTCTGAGCGAAGGGCCCTTGAGAAATGAAGACTGCACGCATCGAATGTTCGTCGTTGTCATAACCATGATTCTGTCGTAGCGGGCACGTCAGCCTCAAAGGAAAGATGACATGAAACGTAACCAAATTCACCCCGGTTGACATCAGGCTCCCGTTCTCAGTACGGTCCGTTAATGCATAGCCCATCCTGGGGATGACCCAAATGGGCGCAAGACGTTGACTAGAGGAATAGTGGTGCCGTTCTGGCATCGTTGGCGCTATAGTTGTTGGGTTGGAGGGATTGAGGGTATATGTATTTGTGGTATACACGTCAAATTTCTTCGATCGAGATGCAAGGACAAGGCGAGATAAGGCTGCAGTGACGTTGACACCAGGTTTAAACCAGAGGCCCATCGATGGCCAGCCTGTCTTAAACAACCGATATGGTCGAACAAGATTGTTTGGACGAGGACGAATGGACTGACCGTCGACGTATTGAACACCTGCACAAGCTGGCCAACCTTGCTCCTTCGTATCCGGTTCGTGACACAGGATATCATCCATATACACCATCTCCCATGAGCTAGTGTCTTCCATCCCGTGATCGCTTACAAACAGTATGTCCACAATGTGGGACAAGTTATGTTCGTTGTGTAGACTTTGTACGAGGGTGTGAGCAAACTTTGAGATAGCCGGAAGGGTATTCTAAAGGGATCTCAATATAATGGCAACGCAAGATAAAACAAGGTACTTGCATTCACGAGCGCAGAGTCAGGGCCAGCTGCATGGCCGGCCCGATCAAGCATGGGCTCATATACTAATCCACGCGGAAGCCAGCCAGGTCAGAGTAAACATAAGTGGAGGGAAAAGAGGAACAAGTATCGCACACCTAAGATCAGTCGTGGCCTTCGTTCTAAGGGGAGATGTATCCATTCTAGCACCTGGGTAACCTTTTCCTCGGGTGAATAACGTGGCTAGTGTTGCAGCGTAGACCACGGGATAAGTAGGGAATGACAAAATATCAGAGCAGTAGCGAAATTCGGAACAAGCCACAAACCATAAATGGGACTTGATACCTCGGCGTGACACCAGATGCTGTCGTTTTTGGGCCGGGCCTAAAGGGTAGAAATTGGCCGCAAGAAGGGATACATGACATGACGAGGATAAAAACGAGGGCAACATTCACGGTGCTGTAGTGAGGCAGGGTAGCAAACAGGCAAACCTACCACATAATGTTCGCAGAATAGAGTCCAGCCCTTTCGACGGTTTCCCATATCTAGACAAATCAACAGACATATAGTATTATGCAGAGGTGAGGGGTCAACCGGTCACCGATCGCCCCTCGGCACATTTTAACATGGTAGTCGATCGACTCACAGGTTCGCCCAGCCACCATCGAGATTCACCCGCCCCCGGCTGGTTGTTGACAAAAGTGGAACAATATTGGGGATCATGGAAATCCTGAGGGAAAAAAGGTTCAGCCTAATCAGTTCCAATTAGAAAAATTCGTTAAGAGGACCAGGGATCTGGTGCTGGTGAGAGGAAAGAGAAAGATGTTCCAATCGCTCACCCACATTTGCAATGACCCCATGTGATTCGGCATACAAACCAGTCCTACGGTAGGACGAACAGTAAGGCGAACAGAGGGTGAATGAATGAACAACATGCAAATAGGCAGCCACATAAGGTGAAGGCATACAAGAGTGTCCAGTGATTACTGTTAGGCATGGCCAGTCTAGATAGTAATAGCTCCGAGGTTAAGATCGACTCACGGGAACGTCAGTGTCTGGGCCCGAGAGATCCAATTAGTCAGTACGTTGGAACATCTATGAGAACCTCTTATTCATAAAGTGGATTCGTGCAAGAACAGAAGTGGACATCATGACAGTCGCTAGTGATGTTGGAGAAACATAAAATACTGCACGCTGCGCAAATGGCGTACTGCGACCGACCAACTTGATTTTGACCAGCAGATCGATGGAGGATAAGTTCTGAAAGGTGCCATTACAACTTACTGGGAAAGTCGGTTTCATGTATTCAGCATGGATACCTTGCTTGCTAATGTTCGTAATGTGGGGCGTAAGCCCTCTAAGTAAGTAGTCTGGTCTGGACAGCACATCAACCACATTTGATAAGAGCGCTGGAGACACGCACCTAAGTCCATCGAAGGATACAAGCACTACAGTCCGGCCAAAAAGATGGGTGCCATTTGATAAATCCAAGGGTGTAGGACGTGAGTCAAACAAAAGTACTCCTGCCCTCGACGTGGCCAAGAGATATGCCAAGAGAAAGGAAAAGGGCAATATGAGGACTGAGGATGTCCAATAAGTTTGACCACCAACCCGACAGTGGGAGGTGGTAGTTTGCATTTGCTGGGAGGAGGCCGTGGGAACTTGGAAGTAATGACAGTCCTTTACTATAAGATAAGTACGGGGTGGTGCAAACTTCCTCATCGCACTTCGTCAATACTTTGCGACAACCTCGTCCGTGGCTTCAACCAACAGCTTCTCAGTCCCACTCTCGCGCGACGAGTGTCCCGCATCAGGAACAATGGTAAACTTGAAGGATTTCGAAGGCTTCGCTTCCCAGACTGTCTTGAGTGCCCAAGCGGTCGTCGCCTAGATCAGAGTCGGTCAGGGAAGTACGCAGCAACAGTGAGGAACATACGGGACAGACGACATCGTATCTTCCTTGCACGACGAACGTAGGTATGTGTCGACTGCATACGCATATCAGCAGAGTGAGCATGAGACAGACGGTTTTACTTGCATCTTGGCGATATTCTGTTCCTCCAAGAGCTGGCCGTCGCGTGTAAATCCCTATTGTATCTGATTAGCGTTTCTCTAGATACAAAAACAAGTTTTGGAGACAGACTTGGTTGATGAAATAATGGTTTTCAATGCGTGCAAAAGCGCTGTGTATGCCATAGTCAGCAAAGGGAACTCGTAGCTGATACTCGGGAAGGAACACACAGTGCAAACGTATCTTCCTCAGAACGTCGAAGCATGTCCTCACTAACGTACAACTTAGAGGTGGCCATCCTGTACGTTAACAGATCATTGAAGCTCGAAAAGTAGCAGGAAGGAATCACTCACTCCCATCTAGACCAAGCTTTTGCAGCTTGTAATCTTGTTTCCTCCTCCGGTGAGTGGAGGAGTGTATGGTATGCTGTCAACATGTCGTGCCGCTTGGAAGGATCCACAGGTGCAAGGTAAAGATCCCTGGAATTGAGTTCAAAGAATTTCGGGCAAGTAAGTGAACGAGTAGATGAACCACAATCAAGCACAGAATAATCGCGGGGGAATGCACCTACCACTCTTCCGGGAAGAGACGGGAAGCACCATCTTGATAGAAGAACTCGAGCTCGCTGGAAATGCTCAGCATATTCGAATGGAGGGGGATGGAAAGTCTGCGAACCTCTTCCGGAGAGTGAAAATACCACTGCATCCACATCGTAAGTGAAATTTGCGGTCCACTAGAATAGGAAAGGAATCACCGCAAGACGAGGCTTCTCACCCTCGTCGGATGGGTCTAAGTTCGGGGTTCGCGTCAGATCGAACGGCAAACACTCGTCGCACTCACCTGAGCGTATGCCAACGCAAGCGTCGATCCCTATCAGCAAATTTCACGAGTCAGTGGGCTTAGTGAATAAACAATGGGGAGAAGAGCGTACCCAGCTACCACCAAACACATGGAATTTCTCGATTCCCAGTTTCTCGCGAAGACGCTCAATGTCTGCCACGAGGTCCCAAGTAGTGTTGTATTCAGTAGAAGCACTCCTGCACCAACGATCAATACGTCGAGTGTTGACCTTGCAGGTTTATGAAGAACGAACGGAGTTGATTTTCCAGAACCACGCTGATCAAATAGGACGATCTAGTACGAGGAATCAGCAAGGACGTGAAGCAGAGACAAGTAGACAGACCTTGTATCTCTCTGGATTGAAAAATTGCCTGTCCTTGGGATCTACTCCGCCACCAGGACCTCCATGAAGAAAGACGACTATAGGAAGGATGTCAACGCTGAATGTGCTGCAAACGCAATGTACCCAGTAGTGTACCCGGGACACCGCTCTTGTTTCCGCTGATTTCATAGCTAGAGAAAGGAGTGGGCACGATGCATAAGTGCAAGCGGATAGAACGTTATCGCCAGACGAACTAGAGTGAGTGGATGAACGTCGGCGATGCCTGCACTTCAAGTCTTCCTCTCTGAAACGGTTCGATCGGTGGGTACATTGCGCTGCTGTATGCCAACCGTGATTGAGATCGTTGTGACCGAGTATGGAGAGTTATCGATGGATGTGGTCTGCGATACCCGCTTGTCCGAATCCCAAGTCCAAGTCTGGATGAGATCAACCGCAAGCTATACATAGTCAGTGTAAATATAGCAAGATAGCTTAGTGAGCCCACCCCAGAAAGACCAAGCTCGCACACTCTTGCTTCTCAAGCTCAGGCTGGACCAAGTGTCGCTCTACCCGTCACCACCGATCGGTAGGTCATTATCCCATTCATAAGTCGTATCAAAATTATTTCCAGGCGTTTTCGTTCAAGAGATAGGATGGGTCAATGCTCTGTCGACTAACTTGTTCAACAGTGCGACAATTCCCAACGGGGACGAGTATGCTGGGAAGTGAAAGAAATATACGTCAAATATGTCACGCACCGTACGTAACAGAGTTCAAGTTGAAGCCACGGGGGTGTGCCACACTCTCCTTTGAATCCAATCCATGATGGGGTTTCCTCTGCCCGACGAACTGATTGGGTTGACTTTTAACTACCTTGATGCCCCATCACTTCTGAGATGCACGCAAGTGAGTGTACACAATTCACAAATGTCTTGCTCGTTCACAAGATTATCGTTGTTATTTCATTTTCAAAACAAGGTCTGCAAGTTATTCCATTCCATCGTATCGGGAGGCACCCATTTTAGCTACAAGATCGAGTTGTTCGCATCCTGCATGGAGGATAACGAGGATTCATCCATGGACACTGTCAACAGACTGAGTCTCCTACGAGAGCATAACCGGGTGTGGAACAATATGGATTGGACATCATATGGGTCCATTCCCATGCGTGATGGGCATTGCTGGGAGTTTTCAGGTGGCATACTAGCGCAGGCGACCCATGAAAACGAAATCTTCTTCGTTCAACTGCCGTGCAAGCTCAAGGGTGTTGCAGAAAGGAGGTGGTCTGTTCCATTCGATTTCAGAATCCGTGATTTCACGTTAGACAACTCCCAAGATCTCATCGTCTTACTTGAACTTATCGGTAGCTTGTGAGTGTAACGTCCAATATTTCTATGGTTTATAACAACTCCGTGCTAGTCCGAACATGTCATGCAAGCTTCATTTACGAACTCTTTCTGGGGAACATCATCACGGCACCGCTGTGGCTCAGATAACACATGCACTGGAAAGTTTGCATGCCCAGTCCTCCTTTTTGATGCAGATCTGTGGCAATCACCTCGCCGTCCTCTTTTGTGATCAATTCGGCGCATTGCCTCTAAATTCGTTCCTTGTCTGGAACTGGCGAACTGGACATCAGGAAGTCGTCAGTAATTTGTCCCTTGTATGCTTGCCTCACCGCTGATTCCTTCTGTAACCAGTATATTCACACACCAGAATTTCGATCCTTTGCATTCATGACGGAGGATCTGATTCTGGCAGGAATTGTCAGATCGCACAGGGTGCTCAGTTTGCAAGTGCTGAACATAGCAGCTTATGTTAATCCGGTCCATTCTTTGGAGGACATGCCCTATGTATGTGAATTACGGTATCCCGAGCTCCAAGGAACTATGCAACACTTCCTGATCCGATCGGAGCCCACACCAACTTGGAGACCACTTGCCGGTTCAGGAGTTCCTTTCTACACCTCTAGGAAGGACTTCATCTTCGTAATTTCCATGCGCACCATCTCGGGTGATATCCACGACAATACAGTCCTCTTGGTGCCCCTATCCACTATACTCTCGGAAGTGGAGCGTTCACATGATGTACCATGTCGCAACGTTGCTTGGGATGCATGGGGTCCAGATGGAACGCGGATGGTTTACAGGGAGCCATCAGAAACCTGGGTATGCTACACCCACGGTATGAGGTTTATACAAGGCCTACGATGGAAAAAGGGACATGTGGCGCGTGCCTACGATTTTAATCCCTATACGGCGCGGAAGAATTCCCCCACGGTGTGGAAGCACCTTGCAAAACAGTCGAAATGCAATACTCTCTGTGAAACTTTCGAAGGAGAAGTCATCACAACACTCCCTGGGCGTGTCACTAATTTCACACTTCATCATGCGGAGGATGGATGGGAAGCTGTCATGATTGGGGAGGACCACATTCTGATGGTTCAGGTAGGTTCTTCACTGTGGAACATTGCGAGAAAATTCGTAGCTGACTTTCTCATTTCCGTCGCGGCAGCCATATTCTTCCACGTACGGCTACATGGCTATGTAAAGTGTTGGCCTGGCATAATGGGTGTTCAGGTGTGAAAGGAGTGTTCTGTCTTCGGAAGCGGCGGATCTAATTAACTGTGTACCATCTTTAAATGCGATCGCGTTGGTTGACTCTAAGTTGAGATGATGTGGGTCTGAGGTGCGTGTGGTAAAGTGCTCGTCGTGTCCGTTCACTCGAACAATAGCAAAGAGGTTTACACGGGGACACGCGTCATATCTCGTGGTACATCGGCCTTTCATTGTCGTGGGTGCTTTTGGGTCCCCGGGCTCGTCTCAGTGTCCATTGGAACCTGCGAAAGTGAGGAGCTGGATGGTCGACCGGTCAACGACCGCGGATGGGGACACCGTACGGGACATAGCCAGCCCGGTTCCCAGTGAGTTTCTTCGATGTTCGTGGGCGTACCGACTCGATCTTCCCTGGGCTGTGTAACGCAGCGAATGTCTCATCGCCGTTCTCGATATTTTGGTCCAGGACGTGTCACCCGGTCGTCGGGTACCCTCGCGTTTCTTCTCACAGTTACATTGTAGTCAGGGAGCATCCTGCGCATCAATCGTCTCTGATACTACCTGTCCTCCCCTGTCGTATTTATTTGGAATGGTACGTGACTCTTGGGATATAAAATCACCAAAGTATTCATACGAGTCGTATTCGTATTCACCACTCGTATGCGTCGCAACTGTGCCATGTCAGGCTACACTTTTCAAGTTTTCAAGGGATCTAGCCAGGGGAAGATCGTCCAGTCCGAAACGCGTAGGGCACTCGCGGACGATGAGGTTCTAGTCAGAATCACACACGCAGGCTTGTGTGCCACGGACCTGCATTTCAAGAACGAGGACATGGTTCTCGGGCACGAAGGTGTGGGCGTCGTCCAAGAGGTGGGTTCCACCGTGACGAGTTTTAAAGTGTGCGTGTTCTGTTACTATTTTCACTGGCGATACACGCTCTAGACATGCCCACAGGGGCGACCGAGCTGGTTGGGGTTTCCTTCACGACTCGTGCCTCCTGTGCAACGACTGTCTGACTGGGAACGAGATCTTTTGTTTGGAACGCAAGTTGTATGCAGAGAGCGACAGGAATCAAGGAGGCTTTGGCTCGCATGCCATCTGGAAGGCTGCGTTCTTGTTCCATATCCCCGATGGTATCCCCTCCTCGCACGCGGCGCCCTTGATGTGCGCCGGAGCGACGGTATTCAACGCGATGGAAATGTACGGGGTACGCCCAACGGAGCGTGTGGGTATATTAGGTATCGGCGGGCTCGGACACCTCGCTATCCAGTTCGCGGCGAAAATGGGCTGCCAAGCAGTCGTGTTCTCCGGGACACCGGGGAAAGAAGCAGAGGCAAAAGCCCTGGGGGCGACCGAGTTCCACGTGACGCAAGGCGTGGACGCACTGAAGAACGTCGAGCCAATTGATCATCTCTATGTAACCACCTCAGCGATGCCTGAATGGGAAAAGTGAGTCGGGTCGTGGTGTTTTAGAGACTATCTGACCGATCTGTGGGCACGATGATAGGTTTATGCCTGTGCTCTCGGCCCGTGCTGTGATTTATCCAATGACGCTCGCCTCTGACAATTTCTCGATTCCTCACTTTCCCGCTCTGATGAAAGGGTTGCGTATCCAGTGGACGATCTGTTCTTCTCGTGCCTTGCATGTCAAGATGCTCAATTTTGTCGCACAACATCATGTGGAGCCCATCGTGCAGGAGTTCCCGCTTACCGTGGAAGGTATCGAAGAGGCTATGAAGAAGCTGGACAGCGGTGAAGTGAGGTACCGCGCTGTACTAGTTGCAGAGCCTGAGGCCTTGGTTCGATCATGATAGTCGTAACTTGGTCTCTGAACGCCAAGGTCCACCGACCAACCTCCAACATTGATCTTTTTTCCCATATAATGCTGAATTATTCGGTTGTTGTCTGTAGTCTACATATCATACCATGAACCTCGGCATAGAATGTACAGTATATCGTCGGGACCACTAAAACATGATACATCAAGTACTCGTGTGACATCCAAAAAGTCAACGCACATGTATGCACAACTACCGTGTACAATCCAAGCCCAAGGGGTGGTCTACACATTCAGCGTGGCTTCCCCAGCCCCACAATACCCAACACCTCGCAAGTTCCAAGGATATGTTAATTGTTGCACACGTCCAGCGCTGTCCGTGGCACAGCTGAGTACTGTCACCTGCCGTTTCCCTCGTCCGTTCCCCCCTGCCAAGTCGTGAGCGAATGACATGTCGTTGATGTTTTCTTCGTCCAACACGAGATCAACGTCACCCTCCCACAGCGCCCAACTCCATTGCCCACCTTGATACGTGATCTTGCACTGTTTCCAGGTGATGCCGCCATCCACGCTTATATCGACACGGCCAATAGGACAATCCGAGTAGGCATATCCGCACGCCCTCAATGTCAGTTCCTCTGGACATGAAGACCGGAGCCGCTTGGCGTTTGTCACGACGGAGTTGCACGGTAGGTTCTGCATAGAGGGAACTTGGGACCACCAGTCTTCCGAGTCTGCCATCTCCTTGCTCGTCACCTACATGCGTGATGGGATGGTTAGACAGACACGGCATTCAGACGTCGCGCGTACGCAGTACGAACATGTTCTGGTAAGACTTTGTAGTCTCGCTGCTGATAAAAGTTTGGCGACTCCGCTCGGGAGACGGTGATATGGTCAACCCATTTGACCCAGCGCATGCCGGAGTACCCCGGGACGACCACGCGCAGTGGGAAACCGTGGTCAGCGGTCAGCGGTTCTTCATTCATCTACCCATGTGACAGGAGCTCAGCACGGTTGAAAAACGTCGTAGTGGCCTGAATCACCTCATACGCAAGGAGAACATCGCCGTCCTTGCTCATCGCTCTCTCCAGGGGGATCGAACCCCCGTACCACGTAGCTTGCTCGCACGGCGCGATATTGGACGCAAAGCATGCGTGGAGTCCCTCCCAAGATGTGCTGTCGTCCGGAACACCTGCGCGGAGGAGGATGTCCCGCAAAGGCGCACCGGTCCAGCGGACGTTTGCAACGGTTCCCTCGGACCAATTGACACCATGCACACCTTTCCCCGTCTTCAAGGCCATCTTCGCCCGGCGATTCCCAGCGCACTGTAACGTATTATAAGCCGGCTCACGGAAGGATGAAGTAGAACGTGGGCGTACGACGAGGGCGGCGACAACCTCCTTTCGCGGCAAGGAATCTCGCACTTGCCTGAACGTGAGGTTGAGTTGGTTGATGCCATCTATTTCACCATCGACCTTGACTATGTATTGGTCTGCATCTGATCCAAGGTCCTTGATGTCGGCTATGATTCCAGTTCGCGAAGAGCACCAGGGCAAGGTATGCAAGGGCCAGCAAACAGAGCAGGAGCAGACGAATCAGACTCGGAAGATGAGACGCGAAGATGAAAACCATAGTTAGCAGAAACATACAATGGTTACGAGCGTAGACCAAACGCAACGGGGTAATGGGATGGCTAGCAAGTTCCGCAAGAGATGGTGGTTCAGCATTGTAGGGGTTCTTGCCCAGCACGTGGAGCTCAGCGACACCCATCCTGAATCCCGCAGGTGATGTCAGTGAGTAGAGCGGGGTTGGAGTTGTCAAGGGAAGAGGAGGACGGGAGACAGGCGCGAGGGCATTTCGGTTCAGCTTTATAGCATCGTTACATTACTGATAGATGGTATCAGGTCCGCTTGTATGGATCACGACCGTTCATGGAAAGTGGGCAACTTGGTGTCACCCTGAACCCCGCGGGAAATGACAAGTATGCACAATTACGAAAATGGGTTTGCTAAGTGTATGGGTACCATCTAGCTAGGTCCGTAATCACTCGTCTGCTTCACCCGCAACAATAACGTCGTCTGAAACAACGAACATCAACATCGGCTCATTGCGAGAATCAATCCACTTACCAATCTTGAGGACAGCCCTCACAAGCTACAATGATCAACTTCAGCCAAGGACAAGGAAGCGCACAATACCAATACACATACCTGTGTAGCAAGCAAATATTGTTGTCGTTTCGAGATCAACGGATCGTACACGAACTGCTTCTTCATATCTGCGGGCCGAATCAGATACCAGCATTAAATTTGGGCCATGCAAAAACGCACCGTTCTCATCTTGGCCGGTACAGTCAATTCCTAAACGGGAACTCCCCTCCGTCACTTGCCTGCTTTTGACCTGGGCGAGCGTCTCAATTGGCGAAAGACCGCTATTCTCTGCAAGCGCAAGCGGAACAGCATCGAGAGCGGCGGCAAAAGAGCGCATTGCGTATTGTTCTATCGAGGGGATCTAGATAAAGTCAGCCAGAGATCTCCCCAGACTTTGTAGGCACCGACCTCGTCTGCAGCCTTTGCCACGGCGATGGAACAGCTGATATCGGCGGCACCCCCACCGTAAACCACTCTGTTATCGACGACAAGGTTCCGGACAGCGCAAATAGCATCATGCAATGCCCGCTTTGCTTCATCTACGATCTGAAAGATAATTAGTAGCATGTAGGATATGCGACAGATACTCATACCATCTTATTCGATCCGCGGACAAAGATGGTGACAGCACGGGTATTAGCACATTCTTCGATGACAAGCATCTTATCACGCGTCGTGCCAAAGGTGATTTCGCGTACAATTCCCGCTTTACCTAGTTTTTCTGCCGTGAGTTCTTCGAACCGGGGAACAATGCGGCCATGTGTGGCTATAGCGATTAGCTGAGAAAGGCATTACAACTCAAATATTGATGTAAATACGAAAAGGACGTTACCTCAATCTCAGGTCCGCCAACCCACCGTACAGCTGGCAGCTCATTTTGCATCAACAGATGATTCGCTTCGTCGTCGAAGCCCCATTGACATATGACCAGGTTAGCACCTGTGTTTTTCACCATCTTGATCATATCCTCGAACTTTTCCTTTTCGTAATCCCGGAGTTTCTCGAACTCCTCGACAGTCGTGATGTCGAGTTTGTGCTTCGTCTTTGGGCGCGGCGGCTCAAACGGACAAGTGAGGATCGCAAGGCGGGCATCTTTGACGGACGAGGGCATTTGTGGGTGTGACATGTCCTTGTCGATGAGCACACCCTTGATGAGGGTGGTGTCAGCCAGAGACCCGCCGACTTTTCCGTCCACCTTGATGAGGTCAAAGGAGACGTCGCGACGTTCGATATCCGCAACCGTCAACACTGCATCCACAGCAATCTGCGCAAATTGCTTGATTTCTTTCGAGACGCTGCCAACCCAAAATGAGCCCAAAACACGGAAAGGTCGAGAGTGCTCACATTTTGCTGCCCAGACTTGTCGTTGCAGTTTTGATCAGATTTTCCTTGTTTTTGGATGAGAAGTCGACACGATCTGAAATGTGGTCGAGTTGTTGGACGGCCACTGCGCAAGCCCTGTCGAAGCCATCTGCGATACGGATGGGATGGATTCCTCGGTCGAGGAGAGCTTCACTCTGCTCGAGAAGGGCACCGGCAAGTACTTGAATCAAACAACGTTGGACGCTGATGCCTAGATGTTGGAAGTGGAGTACGTACCAACGACACCAGTGGTGCCGTCGCCGATCTCGTCGTCTTGGCTCTTGGAGAGCTGTACAAGAAGTTTTGCGATCTGATGCTCGACCTCCATCTGACCGAGGATGGTCGCGCCATCGTTTGTGACGGTGATGTCGCCGTCTGGCGAGATGAGGATTTTGTCGAGTCCTGCGATCTGGATGAGTCACTGATCGGGTGCATACGCAATGGAGAGCCTACCTCGCGGGCCAAGGGATGTGCGAATGATGTTTGCAACTGTTCTCGCGGCGAGGATGTGGGACTAGATGGGTTCCTGTAAATGGCGTCGATCAGGTGAGGGATGTGCACACCTTGATGGCGTCTATGCCATGACTTCTAGTTTTCTTTCCTTGTTCTCTGAGGATGATAAATGGCCTGCCATACTACGAGAAATTAGTGTTTTTCAATGTTGAGGACGTGGACGTACTTCGTTGGTAGCGTAGACAGCCTCTGGTTGGGCCATGGCAGTCCAGTTGACGCGAGCGTGACATTGATTGTGGTTGTGACTACTCCTGATACGATGTGTGACGCGTGACTTGGGTTTATTGGCGAACGACTTGCAGCTTAGACTTGAACCACATTCACTCATGGAACACGAAATTGATGGCTGGATCGAGCAGCTCAGCCAATGCAAACAACTAGCAGAGGCAGACGTAAAGAAGCTCTGCGACAAGGTCCGTTTTTTATGCATAAACTCGCCACAACGCCCCGATCGACACTGACCGACACTCAAAGACGAGAGAGATCCTGATGGAAGAATCCAACGTACAACCAGTCAGGTGCCCAGTCACCGTTTGCGGTGATATTCACGGCCAATTCGTGCGTACCCTCTCCTCGGCGTGATCTATGCCTGATCAAGTCTTCTGTCTCGTGCCCACTCTTGACCATGTCGTTGATGCACAGCACGATCTCTCAGAGCTCTTCCGGATCGGTGGAAACTCACCAGACACCAACTATCTCTTCATGGGCGACTATGTCGACCGTGGATACTACTCGGTCGAAACCGTGACCCTTCTTGTCGCGCTCAAGCTGCGGTATCGGGATCGTGTCACGATTTTGCGAGGCAACCACGAGTCGAGGCAGATCACGCAAGTGTATGGATTTTATGACGAGTGCTTGCGAAAATACGGGAACGCCAATGTGTGGCGTTTTTTTACCGACTTGTTCGATTTCCTCCCTTTGACCGCGTTGATCGACAACCAAGTGAGTACTCTCAGAGAGTGGCCCCTTGTGGCGCATGATGCCTCGCTGTGGATGGGTCCACTGAGCACTCGATAGATATTTTGCCTTCACGGTGGGCTTTCGCCGTCGATTGACACCCTCGACCATGTTCGATCCATCGATCGTGTCCAAGAGGTGCCCCACGAAGGACCGATGTGTGATCTGCTGTGGTCTGACCCGGATGATCGGTGTGGTTGGGGCATTTCACCTCGCGGGGCGGGGTACACGTTCGGGCAGGACATTTCAGAGGCGTTCAATCACAACAATGGGTTGACGCTCGTGGCGCGAGCCCATCAGCTGGTGATGGAGGGTGAGTTTCAATGCTATTTCCTGTTCGGCCAGGCTTATATGGCATGCAGGGTATAGCTGGGGACAAGACCGAAACGTTGTGACGATCTTCAGTGCCCCAAATTACTGCTATAGATGCGGGAATCAGGCAGCGATTATGGAGATAGACGAAAAACTATCATACACGTTGTTGGTGTCGTTTTTCATTTCTGAGTGGGGTAGACGCTCACACGTGGACGAACAGCCTTCAATTTGATCCTGCACCGCGGGCAGGGGAGCCACTCGTGTCACGGCGGGTGCCAGACTACTTCCTGGTGAGTGTGGGCGGTGTGCGGTGTGGAGCGTGTGCTTATGGGCCCCACAGTGATGACAATGGACGAAGAGTGTGGTTTATAGTGTACATAATGTCCGCATTGTGTATCTTAGGACTTGACTGACATGAGCTCGATACCATGCACGAGGTCAAAGCGGGTGAGAACAAATACAAAACAACAAGGTTGACATTGAACTGCTCGCGTTGATGCCACGGTGAAACCATCTCTCGACGACACGCAGCACAACGAGTAGCAGTGTACCCACAGCGTCGCCAGTGTTCCGTGCACACCGCGAGGCAACAACGTGTCACTTGGGCGTGAGAGGTACATGTCTTTCGCGGGCACACCCCTCGGTCAAGGCAGACGTCTCGATCACCACACCTTCCTCAACAAACCTTCCAGTCAAGACCACCACCACCGCAACTTCCAGCCCAGACATATCGTACACAATCCGCAATCCACACAACGCGACATTCCGACTTCCTACGCGTACGGGTACGTGCAACAAACATCTATCGCGCCCAGTTCGCTGATCATCCGAAAGCGCGCCTACGGCAGCCCCCAGATCACCACCAAAACTACCACCATCCCACTCCGCTCCGCCTCTGGACCCATCAGACACCCAGGACGAGACAGCCCTCGTCCGCTACGCACGCCTCAAGCGCGACCAGTCCCTCAGCGGCCTCCAGCCGGAAAAGTGGGCTGTCAAAGACACCTCCGTAAACATCGCGGCTGCCTTCAACCAGGCTGCGTCCACTTCCTACGACATGGTCCCTAACAACCCGAATAATGCCTGGGCGTCTGGCTCCCAGACTAACCTCAACGTGCCCCGCAGCACCTCCGTCGAGTACGAGAAGGAGACCCACTCCACCACCAACCGTCGCTTGGCACCTCCCCCCAGCCGTCTCGCTCAACGAACCTCCCTCAAGCCCCTCTCCAAGCAAGCGTCTGCTCTCACGCATGTATCCGACTCTGAAGTTGAGGAACAACCTTCCCAGTCCATCGACAACAGCGCACGCGAAAAAAGCCCCTTCGAACAAGTCCTCGATATATCTAAACGTGCCATCAATACCGCTACCTCCTTCTATCTTCGACAGCGGTCGACGGAGCCCACAGACACCTCCGCGGCGATCACCAACGGCAAAGAATCTAGCCTCGACTACGAGGATCTAGACCGTGAGTACAAGGAGCTGCAACGACAGCGTAACCAGGAGGACGAACAGTCCGCCTCCAGGAAGCTTTCTGCCCACACCAGGCGTAACCGCATGTCGCTCGACAACAAGGCATATCGTCCCTCGATGTCCGACTTGGAAGAGTCAGACGACCAAATTTCCGACGAAGGAAAAAAGCGCCGAAAGAAGTTAAAGAAGAAGGACCTCGGTCCCGGTACCTTGACTTCGCTTCCAGTAGCTGGCTACGACAAGCGGAGAAGGAGGAGGAAGGGGCCCAAAGGCGACGAGGCTGAACTCGATGAAGCTGAGGACGACCAAGAGAGCAGCATCACCAGCGAACAGGTCAGCTTACATGGATTGCCATTGACACCTTTTCTAATCTCTCTGCAGCATTCGTCCGCACAGCTCGCACCGGCAGGTCGGGAATCCCTGTTACGCACATCCGTCCCACCCCCCACACGAACATCCGTACCCCGTACTTCCGTGCCTCCAGCATCCAAATTCTACCCTGAGCTAGAGAACGGTTTACTTGATACTTCTCCTAGTATGGAGGTAATACTGGAGAGCGATGAACCCCCTGTAGTGGATGGGGTTGTCGACACTTCTGATTCTCATCCTCACTCTTTCTCGATTGGCGGCCTCCTCGGTCGTCAAGTGAACAGGATTGTAATGTTCTTCTTGAACATTCTCGCATGGATGCTTCGCATCATTTCGGTCATGTTCTTGGTGTTCGGGTGGATCCTGGGATCGGTGGTCTATATTTTCTACCAAAAGCCCGTTGCACTGATATACTCCCTTGGTCCTCGATCATTCATATATCTCGCCAGGCTCGCTGCTGTAGCGCTCGTCATTTTGCTTGCATGGTCCCAGTTCTATGATCCACTAGCCCAACTGCTTCCCTACCGTGCCTCCCTTCGCCCATATCACGCGCCCGAAGCACCTATTACGAACCTTGATCAACTTGTCACGCGGTTGCAGAACATTGAATCCGCACTCTCTGGCCTTTCACTAGACCACCAACGAGGGCGAGCTCAGCAAGATCTTGAGGCGCGCGCACACGGAGAAGTCGTGAATAGGATATACGCTCTTGAAGCGCGCGTGCGCGAAGAAGCAAAACGAATTTCGGAGGCAGAGACCCACCTGCAAGCATCAGCAAGCCACGGCCTCTCGGATATTAGGAGGCAGATCGATGTACTTCGAACACAGCTCAGTGCGGTTGAATCTGCCTCGCGGGAGACATCTCCACCTCTTTCACCACCCCCACCAACTAGTGACCAGGAAGCACGCAAAAAGTTGAAGCTGCTTGAAGATCGTCTGGGTAGTGTCGAGGGAGGAGTCAAGGAAGCTCTCGAATCCTCGAAGAATGTTGTCAAAGACTCGGCGCCTTCTGGGCCAGCGTGGTGGTCCAAACTTTCCTCTGCCGTTAGTTCTGGCAAGGGTCTTACCATCAAATCCAGCGATGGTACTGACATAACCGGCCTGATATCCCATCTCGTTGATAACGCTGTCGTACGGTCCACCACACGCGATATCGTTTCTCGCGCCGACTTCGCCCTACATTCTGCAGGGGCTCGCCCTATACCGAGTCTCACCTCACATACTCTTGAGATGCGTCCAGCTACGCTGCGCGGGACAGTGCTCAGCTGGATGACTGGCCACGGACGTGAGATGGGCCGGTCCCCGATCACGGCGCTGCATCAAGACATTCACAGTGGACTTTGCTGGCCCATGAGCGGAGACTCTGGTCAGCTCGGCGTTGCGCTCTCTTTCCCTGCTTACATCACCGACATCACTATCGATCATGTTGCAGAAGAGGTTGCGTTTGACCTACGGACTGCCCCTCGGGATATGGAGGTGTGGGGACTCGTAGAAGGGGAGGAAAACCTCCAGAAGGTCGTGGCCTTCAGAACAGAGCGAGCTGCCCAGCGTGCAGAAGCTATGAGAGCTGTAGAAGAATCTGGTTCCCCCCTTCCCGAAGAGCCTGATGAAGATGCCTATCCACCCACGCTCCCTGTGAACCAACCCTTCATCCGTCTGGCTTCGTTCACCTACGACATCGACGCGCCGTCCAATATTCAGACGTTCCCTGTGCGCCAAGAGATCCAAGATCTCGGTGTTGATTTCGGCGTCGTAGCGCTCGTCATCCAGAATAATTGGGGCAAGAAGGAGTACACGTGTCTGTACCGATTCCGTGTCCATGGCGAGCGCCTCGGTGGGACACCACAACCCTTCATCCCAGAGAACTCATGACCAGGGTAAAATGGTTCGGTGTTGTACATACTATTTTTTATATTGTCTTTCCCTCTTTCCGTGTTTTCTTGTTTTTTTCTCTTATGAGGCACTCATGTAAACAGCTGTCTCGTTTGCGTTTGGTAGATTATTCACTTAATGCTACTCATCCATTGTACTTACGACCGTGACGACAATCCAAATTTCCTTTGAGTGGACTCGATCATGTTCCGGAACAAATGCCTAGGAGTACATCCAAGATGGTATCAAATACCAAGAATACTTTGACGATAGGTATCAGTGAATCCTCCGGTCCCCTACACTGTTTGGCCATCGACATCGGCAGCAGGAGCTGTCAAACCATCCCGAACGCGGCTTTTGACATCCCACTCCTTGATACCAATCACACCACCAAGATCTTGCCACACGCGTATCATACCGTCCCTCCGGGTCTCGGTCATGGATAGAAGCGCGGGCCAATAGACTTTGTGAGTATATGCAAATGGCACTGAGCCCAGCCAACTGTCGCTGACAAGCTGATCAAGCTCAAACAATTTGGCATTCTCTTGGCCCCGGTCCCTTGCCTCGGCGGACCGCCATAGGCCAGCACTGTCTGAGACGGGGTTGAAAATCACCTTTGCCCGCGTAAATGGGTCGATCAAGGGGGAGATGAGCTTGTAGAAGGCGTGGAGAAACCAAGGGAAATGTAGGAAAATGGCTGTACCGAGACGTTCTGGATAATGCGTTTGCACGATGCTGAGGACTTGTCGGCAGGTTGCAAAGGAAGGGACCTTGGCGTTGTCCGCATAGTCGACCATGATCGTGAGGGTCCTGTGAAACGACGCGGTGAATGTGAGATGAGATGAGCGATGAGCGATGGAACGCGGACATACTCGACATTGGGGCCCATGAGCTCGATGACGCGCTCGAAGGTCCAGCAAAAGAAGTGGATCTGTCGCTGGCCCTCTTCCATGCTATGTCCACTGGGAGAGACATAGAGTGCCGGTCTGCCGCGCGTATCGTACCCAAAGGCGAACTCTTTACCGGTGACGGCTTCAGGCTCGACGTGCTCTGCTGTGATGAACGTGTAGAGCCCAATGTCGCGCCTCCATCTGAGGGTGCCTTCGAGGCGCTTGATACTCTCCGACACGTCGTGTTTCGTGGCGCGTATGTAGCGCAGGATGCACTCGTATGACTACGACAGATGCGCGAGTTAAGATGGGATCGCAAGATAAAGAGGGAGACGAACGAGCCACATGCGCTCCACTTCCATCAACGTACCCTTTGCTGCTTCGACGCCGGGGAGAACATATTCCGGGTTGGAAAAATGAGCGAGCACACGGTCGTACTCTGCTTGCTCCTTCTCGGTCAGTTCAGGGGGCGGGGCGACGTTGGGATGGGTTGGAACGGGGAGAGGTGTCTGGATGGGGAGAGACATGGCATGCGGTGGTTGAGAGGGAAGCGAGTAAGCGAGTGATGGTGATCATCGCGCCCCACCCCCACCATGACGTTGAGTAAGAAAGGCTAAGGAGAACTTGGAAAACACTTGACCACGGCAAAACGGCGCATTACCGACGTACCGTCGAACATTGTGCGTTACCCCACCACCACCACCGGGTTCCTCCACCAGCAGGCAATACTTCTCGGATGTCTTTCTCGTAGACATCCTTGTGCACGATATGCAGAGCAGGTCTCCGAGAATAGGGCGGCTTTGAGGTCAATTCGGAAATGGCCCAAAAACCGTTTTGAGATCGATTGCCGTTTCGAGCTACACCATCAAGCTGAGTTTGAATACCATCACCCCATACTTGAGCACAGGCCCGACATTTGGTTCCTCGTCTTCGTCTTCCACGTCCTTTGGAACTGCCGGGTAGTCTCTACTTTATTTGCAGGCTCCCTTATTGCATACTATTTTGACGCACGCTCGGCGATACATCGATGTGTGTTCAAACCCCCATGCTGCGGTACGTCTTCGATGCCGAGCTAGGCAACCTCAGCCATTCCATCCCTCGACTACCAACATCAACATCCCCGCCATGACACCATCCTGCTTGGCATGTCCTCCAGAGCCTCTGACTCGAACCATCGGCATCAAACGTTGACTTTCCTAGCCACGGCGAGGCAGCTACTCTGAATCGCCATCTTCTCGACGAACATAAGGCGAACGGCCAAGAATTTGATGGGATCTGCAGTGAGTGTCTATCCCCGCTAACCAGAAACCATCACATCTCCGATATTCACGATCCGTCCCACCAGCGACCATGGACTTGTGCTGCCAATCTGAATGTATTTTTGTCATTGCCACGTTTCCGAGGGCACAATATCGTCGGTATGGGGCACTCGGATAGTTGCACCGTCTGGTATGCCACACCTTTCCCCGTCCCAACTTTCCCTTTCGAGCGCTGAGCGGGGCCACGCTTGACCGCAGGCTTCTCGAGCCGACGCTTATGTTTCCTTTCATGTCCCCAACAGGCCCTCGCTCGATACACGGTACTGCCAACGTCCGTGGCGCACATGCAAACGCGACGCGTGGACCTCCCACGCAGAGCTCAATATGCCCACGCCAACGTGCAATGCATGGAGATCAATTCGTCTGCGCATGACTCGTTCAATCGATCGTAAGTAGTTTCCTCTCCCTCTTGTTCTCTCTCCCTTGACACGCCCTCCACGTAGTAACTCATTCGTACCTCAGCCTTTTTGGTGGACCGCACGTCCTGTCCCTCTTCGACCCCCCTCGCAGCCTCCCTCATCCTCCACAACAACCGCTTCAAACTGTGCCCCCTCGATGTGGTTGGATCCCCGAGCCATCCCCAGCCACAGATGATGCCCCACCACCAAAACTGTCTCCCATGAAGACTCTGTGACCCTGTCGCCACACACCGTTCGTTACGATCCACCAGGGCAAGGGACTCCCCCATTGAAATATTTGGGCTGCACAAGTATTCTATATATAATCATTTGTCACTCCCTGCTTGCTCCCATGGACAATGCATTCAGGTAGTGCATACTGACTGTGCTGAGTTGTGGATTGGTTGGGTGTCAACTTGTATGAAGATATAGCATCCATTGGTGGCCTGACTTTCAATCCACACTGTCTGCTAAACCTTAACCAGTAAGTATGTTGCAGAGAGGCTATAATGCCATTATATGCATACTCTTTGGTCTCCAGATGGGTACTAAAGGATTTCTAGGTTAGGCCACATGCTAATATCATCAGATGATAATTCACAATGAGCCATGATATTTGTCCTGTCAAGAGGTATCTTGTCTCTTTTGAAACCTGTAGTAGACAGAGAAAGTTTCTGAGTATGGAGGGTATGACCTGAGCTATGCAGATAAGCCAGTGATGTAGTGTTGAGTAATATATATATTTCTATGTGGCTATCATATGCTACAGTGCTATGGCACCCATGCTACAGTGCACTACAGCAGCACTACTGTAGGTGATGTACATTGGCCTGCAAACTAGTGTTTTCAAGGACCCTCCTAAGAACCCACTACAGTACATCCATAGCAGGAATATACATTTTCATTACAATGCCTATACAACCTGGTTCTATTGATGAGTGTATTACATGTACTGTAACTGTACACAGTACTCATTGTTGAATCACAGGGTCTTGGGGAGTTCTCATCAATTGGTGCTGGATCTCATCCTCCAGCTCAGAGTTGGGTTTTGACAGTGATAGTAGTGACAGTGCAACACCATCTACTTCCAAGTCAGCTGGTGATTCAGCAACTCAATGCTACATAGTACATACCATATCCTCCCTCCTCTGCTAAACCATGGCTTCAGGATTTGTTCTAATTGATTGTAACAGCATTCAACAGAATAGGCAAACATTTCTAACTGCTGGAATTATTTTATTTATTTTGATATACAGATATGTATGTGGAAGTTGTAATGCACTATAATGGTATCACTAAATGCGTCAATCTTCTTGGCCAGCAGCAGGAGTTGCCAAACCATCCCGAACGCGGCTTTTGACATCCCACTCCTTGATACCAATCACACCACCAAGATCTTGCCACACGCGTATCATACCGTCCCTCCGGGTCTCGGTCATGGACAGAAGCGCGGGCCAATAAACCTCGTGAGTATATGCAAACGGCACTGAGCCCAGCCAACTGTCACTGACAAGCTGGTCGAGCTCAAATAATTTGGCATTCTCTTGGCCCCGGTCCCTTGCCTCGACAGACCGCCACAGGCCAGCGCTGTCTGAGACGGGGTTGAAAATCACCTTCGTCCGCGTATATGGGTCGATCAAGGGGGAGATGAGCTTGTAGAAGGTGTGTAGTAACCAAGGGAAATGTGCAGAGATGGATGCGCCGAGACGTTCTGGATAATGCGTTTGGACGATGTTGAGTACCTGTCGGCAGGTGGCAAAAGAGGGGATCTCGGCGTTGTCCGCATAGTCGATCATGATTGTGAGGGTCCTGTGAAGCGACGGGACGGATGTAAGAGATGAGAGCCAAGGGGTGAACGACGGATCACAGACGTACTCAATACCAGGACCCATGAGCTCAATGACACGCTCAAAGATCCAGAAAACGAAGTGGATCTGTCGCTGACTCTCGTGCAAGCTAATTCCGCTGGGAGAAATGTAGAGCGCTGGTCTACCGCGCGTGTCATACCCAAAAACGAACGCTTTACCGGTGACGGCTTCGGGCTCGACGTGTTCTGCTGTGATGAACGTGTAGAGCCCAAAGCCGCGTCTCCATTTGAGAGTCCCTTCCAGGCGTTTGATGCTCTCGGACACGTCGTGTTTCGTGGCGCGTATGTAGCGCAGGATGCACTCGTATGACTACGACAGATGCGCGAGTTAAGATGGGATCGCAAGATAAAGAGGGAGACGAACAAGCCACATGCGCTCCACTTCCATCAATGTGCCGTTCCCTGCTTCGACACCGGGGAGAACATATTCCGGGTTGGAAAAATGAGCGAGCACACGGTCGTACTCTGCTTGCTCCTTCTCGGTCAGTTCAGGGGGCGGGGCGACGTTGAGATAGGTTGGAACAGGGAAAGGTGTCTGGATGGGGGAAGACATGGCGTATACGGTGGTTGGAAGAAAAATGAGCAAGCGAGTGACAGTGATAAGTTTACCATAGTACCCTGAGGCAACGCCTTCACCGTGACATTGGGTAAGAGGTCCAGCTAAAAATTGGAAAACACTTGACCACGACAAAACAGCGTATTGCGGTCCGACACTGTACGTTATTCCGCCGCAACCGGTTTCTTACCACTGGGCCATCAGCAGGTAATACTTGCTCGAATGTCTTTGTCATAGAACATCCTTGCCCATGGGTCTCCAATGTGTATTGGAAAAGGATTTTAGCCGCCCGATAACCGTTCGAAGATCTGCCATTTTGGACTGTCTCTATGATGTCAGCCTGCCCAGTGAAACGGTTAGTGTTAGCCGATAGTCAGGACCAAGACCCAGCAAGCTGGTCGCACTCAGGGCCTGAGGTTGTGTAGGAATTGTAATGAGATGCAAGTAAACAAACTTTGAACTCAGCTTTCGGGAACTACAAAGACGCGATATCCATCAGAGTGACTTTACTTCCCTCAGTGCTAGATTCGTATACTCATCTGTTGGGTTGACGACCGTAACGACAAATCCCTAGGCTTGATCATTTGATCGTCCCGAAACAAATACTGCAATATTTCTGATACGCAAAGGTCTAGGAGCACATCTAAGATGATATCAAGTGCCGAAGAGACTCTGAAGACGGGTATCAATGCTCCGATCTTCTACACTGCTTGGCCATTTGTGTCGGCAGCAGGAGTTGCCAAACCATCCCGTACGCGGATTTTGACATCCCACTCCTTGATGCCAACCACACCACCAAGATCTCGCCACACGCGCGTCATATCATTTCTCCGGGTCTCGGTCATGGACAGAAGCGCGGGCCAATAAACCTCGTGAGTATATGTAAATGGCGCCGATCCCGACCAACTCTGAGTGACAAGTTGGTCGAGCTCAAACAATTTGGCATCTTCTTGGCCCTGGTCCCTTGCCTCGGCGGACCGCCATAAGCCAGCGCTGTCTGGGACGGGGTTGAAGATCATCTTTGTCCGCGTCACCGGGTCGACCAAGGGGGTGATGAGCTTGTAGAAAGTGTGAAGGTACCAAGGAAGATGTGAGATGATGGCTGCACCAAGACGTTCTGGATAATGCGTTTGAAGGATATTGAGTACCTGTCGGGAAATGGAAAAAGAAGGGCTCTTCGCCTTGTCCGCGTAGTCAATCATGAGCGCGACCGTCCTGTGAAGGGACAGAGTGGATTAAATGAAATGAGATGAGATCTCAGCGATGGATCGCGGACATACTCGACGCCAAGGCCCATGAGCTCAATGACACGTTCAAAGGTCCAGAAAACGAAGTGGATCTGTCGCGGGCCCTCTTCCGTGTTTTGTTTGCTGGGGCACATGTAGAGCGCTGGTCTGCCGCGTGTATCGTACCCAAAGGCGAACTCTTTACCGGTGACGGCTTCGGGCTCGACGTGCTCTGCTGTGATGAACGTGTCGAGGCCAAAGTCGCGTCTCCATTTGAGAGTCCCTTCGAGGCGCTTGATGCTCTCGGACACGTCATGTTTTGTGGCGCGCATGTAGCGCAGGATGCATTCGTATGACTACGATAGACACGCGAGTTAAGATGGGATCGCAAGACAAAGAGGAAGACGAACGAGCCACATGCGCTCCACTTCCATCAATGTGCCGTTCTCTGCTTCGACGCCAGGGAGAACATATTCCGGGTTGGAAAAATGAGCGAGCACACGGTCGTACTCTGCTTGCTCCTTCTCGGTCAGTTCAGCGGGCGGGGCGACGTTGGGACACGTTGGAACGGGGAGAGGTGTCTGGATGGGGAGAGGCATGGCGTGCGGTGGTTGAGACAAGTAAATTGGTGTGCTTCGCAAGGGAAGCGAACAAGCGGGTTGATGAACATCCTGAGGGCAACAACCTCACCGTGGCCTCGGGTAGGAAAGGTGGCAGTCCGGGAAGACACTTGAACACGAGATAACGGCGCGTAATTTACTGTCCAACATTGTACTTGAGACCTTCTTCGGATCGTTTTCTGTTGTTTCGCTTAGAGTTACTGGTTGGATGTAGGTCCCTGCCTGTCTCGATATGATCTTACCCGGGTCTCTTTTGGCCCGGTCTTTGTGATCACGTCTGTATTTGTAGTGTTCGATCCAACAACTTGGGGCCACACCATCGCCATAGCCCGTTTCTACTGCAAGACCAATCCACATTACCGCCGTGTCGGTCTGGACTACCCCCGTATACGGATGAGCTTTGTCATGTCGACTGTGCAGACCGGTAATGGTTGGTCAGGAAAACCAGAGCTGGCACCGGAAATGGGTATTGATCTTGGGCCGGGGTCAACAGACTATGATGTCACCAACAAAAGCCCCTCAATAAATATCGAGCGGTTTCATAACGCGCTTCGTCACTCGCCTCTTCACGATGAAGTTGAATTTGGATTACACCGTGTACAAGGGCCACCAAACCGGAAGAATCGTCAAGTCCCATGGGCACAAGGACGACCTCGCCCATGACGAAGTCCTCCTCAAGATCACCCACGCAGGATTGTGCGGCACAGACGAGCATTACAAGTCCGCCGACATGGTGCTCGGTCATGAAGGTACAGGCGTCGTTCAGCAGGTCGGCGCGCAGGTCGACACGTTCAATGTGTACGTACTTTTCCCCGAATAACGAGGCTGAATTCTTATGCTCACACCGAATCAGCGGGGATCGTGCCGGCTGGGGTTACCTGCATGACTGCTGTATGCACTGTGAACAGTGCTTGAGTGGGAACGAGATGTTCTGTGCTGAGCGCGTCATGTACGGTCAGGCTGACCTGGACCAAGGCGCATTTGCCTCCCACGCCGTCTGGAAAGCTGCGTTCCTCTTCCACATCCCCGAATCGATCTCCTCCCTCCAAGCAGCCCCGCTTATGTGTGCTGGGTCTACCGTGTTCCACCCATTGCACACGTACGTTCGATCTACCGACCGCGTCGGCATCGTGGGGATCGGCGGCCTTGGACACCTCGCCATTCAGTTCGCTTCCAAGATGGGATGCGAAGTTGTCGTCTTTTCCAGCACAGAGAACAAAATGGAAGAAGCAAAGAAGCTTGGGGCGACCGAATTCTACGCGACAAAGGGCGCGAGCAACCTTGAAATCGGACGGCGCGTCGACCATCTTATCATCACGACCTCGTCGCTACCCGACTGGAATTTGTAGGTCATCCGTTGTTTTGGAGAGTGGCACTGACCGAGCTGCTGGACAGGCTGTTACCGGTCGTGGAGCCAAGGGGGATTATCTTCCCCTTGACTGTGTCAGAGAAAGATCTCGTCTTGCCGGCAATGGGGATTTTGGGCGGGGGTATCCGCATTCAGGGGTCCTTGCCGTGCTCTCGGGGGTTACACGTCAAGATGCTGAGGTTCGCGGCGTTGCACGGCATCCGGCCCATTGTTGAGGAGTTCCCAATGAGTGTCGACGGTATCGAGGATGCGATGGCGAGGCTTGAAAAGGGTAGTATTAGATACCGCGCCGTCTTGGTCGCTTAAAGAGCGGACGGGAGAGTTGTACGATAAGCAGTCGTTTTTGGGTTTTTCGTTTAAATAAATAATTTCGGTGTCTATGACGTCAGGGGATATTCACTAGGTCCGGCGTGGTTGGCTGACATTTCGCTCCTTGCACTCGCCATGTTGACGCTCAAAGCGATCGCAGCACGTACCAGAACAGCCAATGCCATCCCGACTTCCATCCGTCGTCCAGTGTGAGCCCTTACCGCTGCCCTTGTCTTTCCTGTCTCATCTCCCCCTCATCTAGCACCACCCATGCAAACGACTCAGAGGTCACTTTGTCTTCTATCACCGACATACACCACTCACACCCCACCAGCATGTCAGAGAGAAACGACGAAGCTCCCCATTCGATCACGCCCCTGGGTGGAACGAAGACCTCGCGACCGTCTCCGAGGCCTCTGTAAAGGTAGTATCCCCCACACCCACCTTTCTGCCCACCTCATCTCACCCCTTCATCAGGCGGACCGTGAGAAGACGACAGTCGAAGAGATGCAACAAAAGACGGTCGACTATGTCCACTTGCACCATCCTGACCCCGAGAACGAACAAACCCATGCAACCTATGCCCGCGACGAAGTCGGCGGTCCGCTGGGAAACTCGGGTCGCGTTGGAGAGTTTGAAGGTGTGGTTGGGAACGACGATCTCGGGCCAGACGACGCACAAGTCGAGTCCAATGGTCGGGTCGTGACGAGGCGTACCGTTCGCGAAAAGTCGACCTTGCGCAAGGGCGGGTCTGGCACGGGCCAAGCAAACGTGAGTCTTGATCGCGCTCGGCGACGTGTCCCCCAGCCAATCCATAACTTGAAACAGGTTTGAAATTCAAGAGGTCATCTAAACGCCATGGCACAGAAAATCATCGATTCCGTAGCACTCCTGTCCAGTTTCTGAACGTTGTACAGTAACAAAATGTTTAAGACTAGAATAATACAGGAATGTACATTACCCTCTCAGCCATAGCAAAAGGAGCATGACCACACAAGTCATTCAATCTTTTGTTTCCCCAAGGGTCTCTCCTGGGGCGATAACCGGTCCGACACCGAATGCGCCATCCCCAGGTAGTGTCTCGGGCTTGGCTCCGGTTTCATTTGCAGGGAGGCGCACAGGCCCAGGTCCAAAATGTCCACCAAAGGGACCCTGTAACGGGAGTCTCACAGGTCCAGGCCCAAACCGACCACCAAATGGACCATAGTTTAGCGGAAGCTGTAACGGTGCAGGACCTAGCTCAACCTTCGAAGACGACTTCGCCGCAGTCGCTGCTTTAGGAATAGAAGCACTCGGAACAGTGACATGGTACGTGGACTCGGCGACTACTTGGTTGACCACGATCACTCTCCTGGGGTCAAAATAGCCGCGGATACGGGAATTTGGATTCTGAGGATTCTTCTCTGTGGGTTCAATCCTATACGATCCAATTAACCTCTGCATCTTCCAAGAATGGCGCGGGAAATAGAGCGCTCACACAAGATTGAGAGAAGAGGTTGCCCTACTTTCCGCGGGCGCACCGAGAACGAGGAACTTGGAGTCGGAGAGCGTCGTGTAGAAAATTCCGACCAACCCAGACTGTTCAACAGCACGTTTATTCAGCGATTTGATACGACGCTGCGGAATAAAGCGTGCGTACCAGCTGTCCCTGGTTACCGAGTTCAACCTCCGTCTGACCTTCAATATTCACGATCGCGCCACTTTCTTCAGGGCCTGCGGCACTCTGCTGAAGGAGCTGGGCCTTGTATTCGTCACGAGAAAGGGGCTTCCCATTGACAGTGATGTTGCAATCAACGGCAAAGGTAGCATCAAAGGTGGTATCAAAATCGTCTTGTGTTTTCGTTTCCAGGATGCCAGTCAAGCGGGAGGCCGCCCAGGCAGAGAGAGTAGGGAGGACGATGTTCACGGACATGAATATGTATGAATGTGGGGTAGGTGGCTTTGGGTTTGAGATCGATCGCAGTTCGGGAGGACGCTTTTATATGCAGCCAGTACGCAACCGTGACTCATTTCGATAGAATTCGGCGCTGTGCATGCCGTAGGGGGGGTTCCGGGAGACAGCGGGACCTTGGGGTGGGCGCTCGGTGTCTAGACTTTTTACTCAGGTCGACCGACCGCGGTCGCCGCATCGGTGATCCGTGGCATCGACATTCGTTAGGCGGACAGAGTGCGGCTTGTACGGCGTCCAGATAGACAGGGCAGAGTGGAACATCGCACCGTTGCGCACTAGCTTTACCGGGAGACTGGCTCCATGAGTGGGTGCGTTACGCGTCGAGCGCAGTCAGATCGGTGGCGAAAATGCGCCAGGATGATGTTACCGTTTGTATATATAGCCCCGGAATGATCCTAACGGACGAGCCATTAATGCCCGTCGTCCTGTGCCAGGATTGCGTAACCAAGAAAAGGGATTTGATGCCACTGATCTTACCATTCTGTTATTGTTATTGTTCCATTCGGCAAAAGGGTCGGAGCACAAACAAGATCAGGAGCTTCCTGAAGGAGGTGTTTGCCGTCCGACGCGGAACAGTTTCAGGCTGACAGATGAATCAAGTCCGTACTGCTGCATGAGACCGTGCAAGGTCAACCGCAGTATACCCATCGTAGGATCTGATAACATGAGAACAAACATTGATACGGTACAGTCGCCGATTTGCCGAACGCAACAATTACGCGAAATCTCCGGGCTGGACCAACCTCAGATCCAGAGGAACCTGTGCGGTCACATCGTCCCCAGCCGGAGGTCGAACAACGGGGACCTGGAGGCCATTATACTTCCAGTAGATTTCCTTGAGGTTCCCATTTTCGTCTGGTATACTGGGCAATGCGAAATGGATGCGCGAGATAAGCGTTGTCACTACTTGCTCTGAGGCAGTGACCAATAATGCGTCAAGTTGAAGCATAGCATGTCAGAACGCCAGGACTTACTAATTTCCATCTCCGCAAATTTAAAGCCGCTGTGAGCGTGATGTGTCAGACAGGATGATGAGAATAGGCATGGGGGCGATATACATACATGCATGCCCGACCACCGCCAAGGAATGTCATCCTGAACAGTGACCATCAGACCAGTATACTGTGAAACGACGTTGCGCCATATACACCTACATAGATGCATAAACACCTGGATATTTCATCCCATCTTTCACTCCCGGAGTCTTTTCCGCGGCCGCAGAAGAGTTCGGTTCACCAACCCCTATCGTGACTTCGGGGTCTCTGTCCAGTTGAACACGCTTGCTTGTAGCACTGAACCACCGCTCAGGCCGCCACTCTGACGCATCTTCTCCCCATAGGTCCTTGTTATGATTCGCGGCTAAAAGGGACATGATGAGAGTGGTGCCTTTGGGGATGGCAATTTCGGAGAGCATCTCTCCTGAAACAGATTTGATGGGCCGATATAGCGGAAGTACAGTGTCTTCACGAACGCTGGAAGCGAAAAGCTTGAGCTGCCGACGAATGATGATCTGACCAGCTTACGTTCGACTCAGTAATGACGTAGGAGGGTGCACCCTCAAAGTCTCTCGAACAACGGCATCGAGGTACGGAAGGCTCATGAGGAGGTCATAAGGTAACCCAACCCCTTCCCAAGGATTCGTGATCCCATGCAACGCCATATATTTCTGTTTGGCATCCCGTACTTCACTACGCAGGCGGGCTTGAACATCCGGCTTGCTAGCCAATATCCAGAGGATGCGACATACAGCGGTCGTTGCGGTTTCAAACCCTGCAAATATTATTGTGCTAGATCAAACCCTGAGAATGGAACAAGTCGTATGCACGATTTTGAGCCTACTTCATTTGCCCCAATAGCTCCTCATCCGTGAGCCTTTCGGCGTCAGAGGACGACGTGTTTGCCTTTACTAGGGCAATGTCATCATCACAATTGTGTAAAAAGATGCCTCTACTCACACATGATGCTCATGATATCTTTGCCCTTCATGCGAGATCTCAAACTTCCAGGACCCTCTGGTTCGGCGCGACTTTCCATGGTTGCCTTTTTCTCCGCAAAAATTGTCTTGCTCGTTGCGTCCATGACTTGTACCACACGACGGAGATCCCTGAGGGCCTCGAGCGGGGCCCAGTCCATTATTTTGTTACGCCAATCTAAGGAGAAGTTGCGCACGACGAACGGAACGAACGGGCGGATCATGAGTAATCGGAGGGTCAAAGGGCTGTCGAGAAACGTGTGAGCTCTCATGGTTCATCGGCCCACCCGATAGACAATCCTACGCTAGGTTTCTTATCGCTTCCACATACTCGTTTTCTTTGTTGAGGTCTAGGGCGTCAAAGGAATGCCCTAATCCAGCCTGACAAATGTATTCGAGAGCGCCGCGAGATAGCCAAGGAAGTATATTGATCTCTTTCACAGCTGATTTGGATGAGTGAGAAGAGAAGCACGAGAGTCGGGAACCTACAATGATCAGTTGGCAGCTGTGACTGGAGTATCATGCAGAGCCTATCTGCAATAGGAAGGATGATTGGGAGCAAATCGCGCATATTGGCGAGTGAGAATACGGGATTGAGCATCTTGCGCTGCTTCTTGTGTTGTTCACCTTGCAGGATGAGATGTATGGATGGACTTCTTTCGTGCAGTAAAGGTAAGACAACATACCGAGGGTCGAGATCAAACCTGAACCAAATATGAGGCGGTTCCCCCTGCGGATGGGTTACGATCCTTGAGAAGTGAGGCAGGGAGAGTCGAACGTACATGATGAACATGTCTGTTTCGGTATAAATGTGCTGTTCTTTGACCACTATGTGATACAAAGCGAGAGGGTCGGATATATAAAGTTGTTGGCTCTGCAGAGGGTGATGTGAGCCATGTTGCTTTTGGCGAAAGTCTGTCTCTGGCTACCCAGAGCAAGGCGTTGATTCTAAAAGCTCCGCCATATTCCTCGGTTAAAGCGAGATTATACCGCAATGCGTCGCGGAAAAGTCGGTGGTAGTTGCCTGGGGACAAGAAGTGGATAGTCCGGCGGAGAACGAGAGGACGTACCTGTGAGCCAGTGGTCCTTCCTTGGTCCAGATATGATAGCGAGGGGGGACTTTGGGGCCGTAAGACGCTTGACGAGGGTATAGAGGACATAGGCAAGGATGCCCGAAGCAAGGAGACGAAGAGCTGGCATAATGGACAGAGAATGGGGGGGATGGTGGTGTCGGGCCCAATTCCACCTCTGATTACATAATCTTGGTGTCACGCTGTTCCTGGGAGTTACCTAAGCGTTAATTTACGGTTTAGTTGCCAGTTTCAGCTGCTCTTCCCTCACCGCCGGTGTACAACTCAGGCGAGGCCCCCGTATGGCTTCCCAAAAAAATTCACCTGCTCTGATTCTAATCACTGCCATCTCATCCAATGCCGCTCTCCACCGGCTTGGCTGCCCTCACAGGTTTTGCATGCGAAGCAGTTCTCTGGGGTATGTTGCTTGTCTCCCTTTTCACCCCTTGCGCTAAACTATCTTCTCGTATAGGCATAAACGTCACCCTCTTCCTTGTGTCGTTGATCATTCTCAGGCATCGGTCCCTCCATGATCATCTCAACAATCCTGTCCTCTATCTTAACTGCTTCATCTTCTTGTGTTGCACCATTCATTTTGCTCTCGAGTTCCACCATTTTATTACCACACTGGTCAGCCCCTCTCGAGACCCTGATCCGTAATGCAACTGTTCACATCCTTATTCAATAGGATACCGTCGGCGTTAGCAGCTATGCTAACGAAACCAGTCAGCTCGTGGCGGCCGACTTGCTGATATCCTTCATCGACCTCTTGGGTGATCTTGTCCTCCTGTATCGTTGCTGGATGCTATGGGGAAAAAACTATTATATTATCATAGTGCCCCTGCTCTCTGCTATCAGCGGCTTCGGTACGCTGCCCTCTCCCTCAAAAGACTCACAAACCCTGACAGTCGATCCTTAGCTTGTATCGTCGCCGTCGTTGATATCTTGCTCACAACCAACCCTAATTCCCCCTCCCCTCCCGCAGATTTAGTTCCTCTTGGTCTCGCAGGATACATCCTTCCTCTTTGTACCAATATCATCGTCACCTCTCTTATTGTTTACCGCATCTGGTACACCTCTCGCCCTTCCCCGGATGCCCCGCTTCAGGCCGGTCAAGGTGTTGCCCGCCGTGCAATGATGCTTAGCATCGAGAGCGGTGCCCTTTACCTTCTATTCCAATTCGTCTTCGTCGTCCTCTTTGCGATCTCCAATCCTGCTGAAGCCATCCTCGCCGTCATGTCCGTCCAAATATATGTAAGCAACGCGTTTATTAATTCTACAGTTGTCTTCGAACATGTTTTTTTTATCACAGGGTATCGCTCCGACACTCATCATCATACGCGTTGCTCTTGGTATTTCCTCCGAACATTCGTCCGAGAGTGGAATAGTCATGTCCACACACATCAAATGGGCTGCGCGCCGTGGAGAAGACGCTGGTACTTCGGCAGCTGCCTACACTGATGGATTGGTCACCAATAGCGAGTTGGAAGAGATGAAAGTGTAGAACTTGGTGAAGGGGATATACAGTGCCGTCGAAGCCGTCTCTGACGTGGCAATCAATATGATGGGACACAGGTGATGTGATGTACGTGTTGAGCGAACTTGAATAAATTAACTCGTGTCATGATAAAAAAAATGAGGCTTACACGACGTGCACACGCTCATTCGAGTGGCAAACTGGGGTGATCAGCCACCCACTGGCGTAGTACAGTCCAGTCTTTACATTTATGGACCGAACCAACGCCATTTGCCGCGTGGGTCCAACTACCGTCCACAAGTTGAGGGATATCGTCTTCCAGCGTCGTGTCGGCATGACAAACGAGGATTTGCCTAAGATAGCGCAGGCAGTGCTGAATATGCTCGAACGCATGTGTTCGATTTGTCAGGTAGCCAACACGGATGACGTCCAGGCAGTGGAGCTGATGGAAAAGCGACACAAGGAACGTCCGGTCATTTGGACCCAGACGTACGAACCCGTCCGAAGGGAACAGGGTCCCCCATTCGTCGTCGTCGTAGAGCGAGAAGTGATCCTCGCCAGTTTCCACACTCAGACCTGCGAGCGGTATCTCGACAGGTAGGTCTGAGGGAAAGTCGTCTCCTATGTAAGCTTCGAAAGGGACGAAATTCAGCTCGAGTAGCGTTTCTCGGGGCAAACGGCGGACTTACTCCATTCGTGGGTGTTTGGTAGGAGATCCTTGACTGTGTGGATGGCGTAAAAGGTAAATAGGACATTGAGAATTGTTACTACGGCGAGCGCGCCGAAGCAAGCAATCACGGCACTTGATGGCCGGTGGAAGGGACTGTAAAGCGAGGAAAGGCGAGTGACTCGGACATTTCTTGTCGCACAGGAAGTGGGAGGCGCCATGGGTTGGGACAGGTTCTTCTGTACATGGTGGATATAAAGCTCGGCAGCCCCCCTCGAGGGTTGCACCGGCATCGCCATCGGTTCGCCGTCTATGCACCGACGGATATCCTGGGGCCGTGCTCAGGAACAGGGCTGTCACGGATCTGTGCAATGGCAGGCCGCCAGCATCGGTGGCACGCTGTGCAACCTGCCAGTCTCCAGGGGCTTGACTACATCGGTAACCGTACGTCGCATCAGTAAATGAACACATATCTAAATCGAGCTTATGGTGTCTTATTCTGCTTATCTGATTACAAACCACATTCAACATCACTACTGACCATTAAAAAATACCATAGTCTTCTAGAAGGTTTATCCATAATGCTTTCTAATTACAATAAAGGTCA